>JAWWMK010000024.1:13647-27563 GCA_035047105.1 Galeopsomyia nigrocyanea | reverse complement strand
TATAAGGCCCGATAACTCCCGAACAAAGGCCCATGGGACAGAATCCTTCGAGGAACTTTCATTTCTATGCAAAAGAATGCCACTGACCAAGTTTGAGCAGAATCCATGACCCAAAGGGTTGGTCCTCCCCTTGTTAGTACTACTCTAGGTGGCGAAATAAATAAATTAATCGAAGCTGACATAGTCAAGCCATCGAACTCTCCGTACGATTTCCCGATATAGATAGTGCCGAAACAGCCTGGGCCTGACGACGAGAAAAATTGGCTTTAGTCTAGTTGGTGAACAATCATCGACTTTCGGCAACTAAACGTCGTAAAGGTCGGTGACAGATATCCACTACCCATTACCTCATCAATTATTGAAAATATAGCAGCAGCTCGGTTCATATCATTAATCGATCTCAAAAGAGTATTTTTTCAAGTCTCCATGGATCCAGATGACTCCCATAAAATAGCGTTCTCAGTACCATGAGGACATTTGCAATATAATCGCATGGGTATGGGACTGAAAAATGCGCCGAAGACGTTTTCAACGCTTTCAACGTTTAATGGACCTGGTTCAAGCCGGTCTTCAAGGTCATGAACTCTACATCTATCTCGAAAACGTAGTAGTATTTAGTGAAACTCTTGAGGAACGATTTAAACGATTATTAAAAAGGTTATATGAGCCAAATCTCACGATCGAATCAAAGAAATACTAACTGCTACAGCCAGAGGAAACTATCCTCGGTCATATCACGGGTTATGGCGAAATTATGCCTAACCCAAACAAAATTGAAGCTGTGCGTCGTTATCCTGTACCTAAGAGTACTAGGAAAGTTGAAGCCTCTTTGAGACTAACGGGATACTACCGAAAGTTCATGAAAGAGTATGTAAAGATAGCACGACTACTTGAAAAATTGGCATCGAAAACGCAAGCTCTCAAATAGGGCGAAGAACAACAGAAAGCATTTGAGTAATTACGTGAGATTTTATGCGGTGAACCACTATTAACTGCACCCGGCTAGGAACGCGACTTTATTATCATGGCAGATAAATCTAAGTATGCCTTAGAAGCCATACTGAGTCAAGGCTAGTTCAGATCTGATAAGCCAATTGCTTACGCACCGCGATGCTTAAGAAGCCGAGTTGCGGTATTCCACTTGTGATAAAGAGCTATTAGCGATAACTTTTACTCTCGAACAGTTCCACTATATTTTACATGGACGAAAATGCCTATTCGTCACGGACCACGAGCTTTTAAAACATTTTCTCATGACCAAGAAATCCGACTTAAGGTTCGATCGCCTCCAAGTTCCTATAATTGGACAAGAATTCGATATTATATACAGATCTGGCCCTCGAAACGCTAACGCTGATGCGCTTTCTCGGAATTCAGTCATTGCAGAAGGTGAAGGCAATCCAGAACGGCCTGAGGTAGAATTGTATAAGTTGGCCGATAAGCAAGAAAAAGAAAAAAGAAGCCCGATACAAACCACGCGAGTGCTCATTAATACCTGGTCGGCAACAGCAGAAAGAACACACAAAATCAGGGAGGACGATCAGGGAAACACAGAAAGTTCCGAGAATCTACGAGAACATAAATGACGCAATACACAAGACAGCAATATCTTCAGGAATAAAGTATCTTCTCATCAGAAAACAAAGAACCAATTTTGAGTCAGGCGAACTAGGACAAATCCATAGCACGACAACGCAAAGAGCAAAATATGCTCGCGGAAGTATAGGTAATACGTATATACCCGAGGCAGCACGACCACACGTAGTGCGAGACTATCCTGCCATGGGAAACGAAAAGCAACGTTTCTATAGTAGAAAAACTACCGAAATTCCGAATTCCCCTACTAGCCTATGGGAGTTGACTGATGATGAGCGGGTCATCTCGAATCGATACTCATCAAAGATTAACGTTAATGAGAAAGAACCTGCAGCAGGGGTTGAGCTTTCAGAACTTCCACTCATTTTTCAGGTGCCAAAGAAAATAAAAAACCAAAAGGATAAAAAAGTACCTGCGGCATTTATAAATCAAGACGACAAAAAACGACGGAGTCTAGAGAGCGGTCCCGGTCAATAAGAACGCCCGAAGCAATATCATCACCTATCATAAGGCAACATACGCGTTTTATAATTGATATCAGAGAAGTAGAGCACAAAAATAATCCAGCCTTCCGTATTGGCGTTCATAAAGACGGAGTATCAACAACAAATCACCGCGAAGACGATCGCTAAAATAACGAAAACTCAAACAATAAGGGCGAATCGTGAGAGCCGCTTATCGATCAACAAACCGAATCACGTAATAGTGAACCAAAGCAATTGCTACATCCACTAGCCGAAACAAATAAACGATGAAGTCTGTCAACTCTGGCGAAGAGTTACGTCACATTAAAAATGTACTGGATGCACACTTGCCATAGAGCAGCAATAGCAATAATACATCCATAGATAGTAGTGAATCAGAAAAAAGGCAGCAAAAATCACGAACAAAATAACGAATACGTTGAATCGTTAGAAAAAATACCGAAACAAATCGCCATATACATCCATCTCAAATATCGTTCGCGCCAACGAGCCCCAGCTGACGCCATCACATCAGATACGCAGAACATAATAAATGCACAACCACACATCCGGTTACGTTGAGACAACACTATTCCTCGAGATGGCAACTGTTTATTTAATTCGCTGATAATTATTATGAATTTTGACATGGTTGCAAAAAGTTACGCAGAACACTGCTTGCTAGCTCAGCAGTTACCGAATGTGGCAACCCGCAAAAGGTAGTCCAAATCTTAACGTCAGATACACAATACAGTGATATAAATTGGGTATTAATGTTCTCACAAATGTACTAAATAAACGTCTGCATATATTGCAAGACAGTTACTGGAAAATGTTATTATTAGTGTCGAGCCAAAGAGAATAAGTAATAGGAACCGCCAGAGCGCGAGTACAAAAAAGTTACGCATGAGTGCTGCCCAAGATAAATTTATAGCAAATGAATGCCATAGTTATAGGATCATTCAATTTTTCAGTGTTCAGTGCCTTATCGCTCATCCTGATTTGTCACAAATGCAAAGAAAATGTACAATTCAAAGAAGAATGGCATCACTGGCTTGGTTTTAAACTTGTGACAGTTTGCAAATGCGCACTAACGGTGATAAACTCTGGCCCTTTCATCGACAACGGTTTTGAAATTAATAGAAGAGTTGTTTTCGTTATGCCATTATAGGGCGCCGGCAGAGAAGGATTGAACATGTTTTGCAGTTTAATAGACATACGTGGAGGCCTTACTTCACATGCATATGATACTATCGTTAATTCTCGGGGTACGGACTATAAAAAAGTCCCGATCCGTACGGACATGGGTTAGCCTAACCCGGCAACTTTGATCGACTGCACGTCAGTCTGTAATTGATCAATCGAAACTTTTTTTAATCAATCGTAAATTTGCTTAGAAGTACAAGGATTTAATCAGATGTGATATTTTTACAATAAAAAAAGCTGTAGCTGAAAATTTAAACGTGTTTCGATAAATTTGCTCAACAAAAAAATTTTTTCACTTGCTTATATTTTTATGAACAAATAAGATATCAATATTTTCTAGGTGACCGTTGGATAGCTGAAGAGTTTTTCTTCAAAATGGTATGATTCTTTTTTGATTTACTTCAAAACATATATTTTTATGAAGATTTGCAAGTAGGCGTTTTTTTATATATCAAAAAAAGGTTACTCGATACATTTATCATAAATGTCGTTAGAACAAAATTTATAAAGCAAAAAATACGTAATGTATCATATTGTTAATGAATCGTATGGGTAGAAATAATTTTAATAAATATTATAAATTGTTTATAACAAATTTTCTTATTAAATAATTGTCAAAACTGCAATAGTTTGAAAAAAGTTGGTAAACCCATCCAAAAACTGGATAAGTTAGCGACAAACTAACTATGCCATTCATTGCACAATGGAAAATAAAAATATGCGTGTTTCATTTTTGTCATTTGCAATTGTTTCTAAAAAGTTATTTAAACAAATTATGAAGAAGAAAAATTTATTTTTAAAATCTAAAGGCACTGATTTATTCTATGAAGGAATTCAAGAGGAAAACCTAAATGATGATTTTTTGTTAGACTTTATTTTGTTGATGTAAAATGGTTTTGAACATTCACTGCTCTACCTAGAATTACTAATTGGGTTAAAATTTTCTGATAAATATTTTACATTAACAAAATAAATTCTGAAGAAAAAACGCCAAATAGATTTTCTTCGTGATTTTTTCCATAGAATTGAATGGTGCAATTAGTTTTCCAAAATCATACATTTTAAACAAATCTACAATTGTTCATAACAATATTACACTAACAAAATAAAGTCTGACAAAAAATCGTCATAAAGGTTTTCATCTTGAGTTTCTTCATAAAATCGATTGGTGCCTTTATATTTGTAAAATAAATTTTTTTTTATTATTTCTTTAAATAACTTTTTATAAACAATTGCAAATGACAAAAGAAAAAACGCGGATATTTTTATTTCATATGGGCCTTAATTGGTTGTAGTTTATGCTAAATAACGTTTTTTTGCATAAACACAGATTCTACCGATAATGTACTGATTAGTTGAGATAATCTTTATATTATTAAAACACTGGATTTTGTAACGTTCAGTACGGATTGGGTGAAAACTAGCCTACACCAAATTTTGAAACCGTACAGGTTAGGCACCAGGCGTCGACTGATGCTGCCAACCAACTCTCGGACTCCCCCTACCTCCTTGATCCGAAACCTCTCCATTCGCTTATTCCGAAATGCCGCCACTTTCAAAATCCGCCTGGGTTACGTTAACCCAGTCCATACCCTGAGGGTTAATCATATTCACACTGTTTCGAAAATTGTGTTTGATTTTTGAAGTAAAAATGCTGCTGAACAAGAAAAAAAAGAGAATGAAATACTTGAGCAATCTATACTGAACTTCAAAGTGAGTGGCGATGGTACGTGGAAGAAAAGAGCATTTTCTTCTCTCTACGGCGTTACATCTATATTATACAGGCAAAATAATAGATTTGGTTGTCAAAGCAGTTACTGTCAAGACTGCACATTTTGGAAGAATAGGAAAAATACTCTCGAATATGAAGCATGGTATGCAGAACACGAAGATGAGTGCTTTGCAAATCACATTAGATCGTCAGGAAAAATGGAAACTCAGAGCATACAAGAAATGTTTTCAAGATCTACAGAGAGGTTTCCAGGAGTTAGATTTAGCGATTTCGTCAGAAATGATGATTCCAAAACTTACAATGGACTGATAGAATTGTATCCATACAGTGATGAGTTTCAAGTTATTAAATGTGAGTGTATTGGGCATGTTGAGAAGAGAATGGGATCAAGGCTTAGAAGTATAAAAAAAGAGAAAAAACTTGGCGGCAAGGTAAAGTTAACCAATGTGTTAATTAAAACATTAGCGAAATATTATGGCTTAGCTATAAGAAGAAACAAAGATTAAGTTTATGCTACGCAGAAAGCAGTGATGGCTACTTATTATCATATATGTTCAACTCATGATGCTCTATGCCACGAGTATTGTCCAGCCGCGAAAGATAGTTGGTGGAAATATCGTGCCGCCGAAGCTAATGGAAAAACTTATAAATCCGCCTCCGCTTGACTTAGATGTACAGAAGCATATTTCACAGATTTATCAAAATCTCTCAAAAAAAAGTTGACTAGAAATATGTCTTTGAGGCCACACTCAAAATGCAAACAAAAGTTTCAATAATATGATTTGGCGCTTCGCACCTAAAAATTTACATACTGGACTAAAAGTTAGTGAAATCGCTGCTTATTTGGCTACAGGCATATTCAACGATGGCTATTCTTCTTTTTTAACAGTGATGTATGCCCTGCAGTTAGTTATCGGAAAAGAAACCAAATCATTTGCGGAAGATTATGACGAATGATGCTTGATCAGGCAAGAGCGACGAAGCTTAGACAGCACGAAAACCCCGAAAAGAACAGCTTGCGGAAAAAAATCTAGTATATCAAGAAGAAGAAGGACAGCTCTATGGTGCTTAAATCGCTGATTGATGAAAAGTAGCTGTAAGTATACGAAAATTTCAATTTTTTGCCTTTCAAAACTTTAAACGCGATTTTCTCAAGTCAGCATTTTCCAAAATAGCGGTCATGATTACTCAAAAACTATTTATCCGATCGATTCCATTCTTTTTTCTACGTATAGGTAAGATAATTACCTATAAAATGAAGCTCTAACTTTTTAAAATTTGCCAATTTTAACAGTAGTTTTTATGTAAAATAACAAAAAAATTGGCCAAAATTCGATTTTTATGTTCAATCTCGTATGAAAAGTTCAATTTTGCATATTTTTTGAATTTAAAAGCGTTGTTTTATGCAGAATCAAATGACCTACAAAAGCATTGTTTAGTTTTGTATTTTAGATAAATACAGACGACGCTAGAGTGGCCGCCATTTCATATCTTCAGTAACAACATTAACATTTAGCTGCCATTATAATCGGTCAATTTGTAATAATTACCGAAATTTAACTGTGATTTTTACTTGCTAAGAATATAAATAAAATGTGTTCAAAATTTCAAAACAATCGATCAATTAGTTTTTTCAGTATACACTTATGAAAAAAGAGTTGAGTTTGCCTCATTTACATGGAGTTCTCCCCTTAAATATTTCCGCGTAGGGGGTACGCCTATTTCCTTGAACATCCCCAAAAAAGGAAATTCGGCGCCGAATGGGTAGGTCCTTGCGAAATCTTAGCCATCGACTACGAAAGACACAACTTGGAGATAATGAAGGGAAAACATTCACGCGTAGTACATATGAATCGAATAAAAAGGGCTATAGGCCACGACATGCCATCATTTTATGCTACGGCCCTCGGACGCCGTCAATAGGAGTCATATAAAATGTAAAAACTCCATTTATTCAGTCTCGAGACTCTGATTGCTCGAAAAACTCCCTTTAGTAAGTCTCAAGACTCCGATCGCTCGAAAAACTCTGTTCGGTAAGTCTCAAAACTCCGATCGCTCGAAGAAGTCCGCTTATAAAATCTCAAAACTCCGACCGCTCGAAGACTCCATTTTTTCAGTCTTAAGACTCTGATCGTTCGTGACTCAATTATCAAACTGTAGCAATTCAATAAGCGACGCAACAAAGAAATATTTTTTCAAGTCAATACCCATACATAAAGTATCGAGCATTAAACTTCAAAAAGGATCCAACCGGGTAAGCATGTAAAAAATGCCCTTGAAGAAATCGTAATTCTGGTTTAAGGGATCTTTTCGTTATCAAAATCCGAAAGTTATGACCTCAGCTAAATTTTCAGACTCCTAAACCAACATGGCGCACTTAGGGCGCCATTTCGTCCAAGACGATTTTTCATCGATATCTCGGTCAATTTTTGAAGTACGAAATTTTTTTTTTCATTTTGTAGGATTTTTCAATCCCTACAAAACTGTCTGGTCAGAACAAATTTTGGCGCGAAATTCAAAATTTTGCGGCCATTTTAAAATTTGAAATTGGCGCTATTTTTTTGTCATACCTGCAATTCTGAAATTTTTTTTTTCATATTTCTTGTATCAAAAGCTACATCGCTGATTTTTTTTTCAGATTTTTTCAAGTGGTAGAACAAGGTCAAAAAAATTAAAAAACATTTTTTTTATTATTTTGAGACCCTACGCGGTCACGAGAATTCTAAAAATATTTTCTAGGCCATCTTTAAACAAGTATCAGTTTTCTCAAACTCTGCTTTATCTGGTTAACCGTATAAATTTGTGAAAACGTCCAAAAATTTTGATTTCTAGGGATTTTCTCCAAATATACAAGCCCGCGACTCGAATGCTGATTTCATTCTGATAGGTCTTGTCGTACTTTTAATTTAAACTCCTTCCAGATTTTTAAGGTTCTTTTCGATGTTTTCTTCATGTATTTACCCTTATTTACAAAGATGAACTTCAAGTTTATTATTTGAAAGCAACAAAAGGTATTTTCAAATTTCAAGTAGAATTTTGACATGCCAAAAAAATATTTACAACTGTTTTGTACATTACCGTCCAAATACAGACGGTTGTGAAAGAATCCTGAGACATTATTGTCAGTGCGCTCACGGCAATCGCACAATAGGTTGTTGCGCTCACGTTGCGGCTGTTATATACTATTTATCGCGAGGAAGATATATTGCACGAATAGTTAAGCCTGCTAAAATTTTAAGGTAGTTCTCTACCAATCTACAGTTTGGTTATAGCTAAGAAAAAATCAAGTTGAAAAAAGTTATTACGGTTTGTCTAAATGTTTAAATGACATTTTATACTACAAAAATTCTTAATAACATTTTGTAAAATAAACAATAGTAACGAGAGTATAAGCGCTCAAAGTTACGAGTATTTATCAGATACTATAGTAAAATACCCCAAACACAATTTTTTATACGATATTACTCTGAAACTAGACGGTGAGTTGTGTTTCTCAAAATTGATTTGGATTCTTCACAATGTAATCTAGCTTTGCTCAGTTTTTGGAAAAGATGTCATTGTTTTTTAATAGATACACGGAGAGAAAAATCAGACCATTTTGGCGTGCAACTCCTAGCTATAATAGCGTGTAATTTCTCCACAGTAAAAAGGCATGAAATTTATAAATAAAATCATTGGCAATCCACACGAAAATAGTATGAGTCCTTTCCACACTATAAAAGTAAAAATATTATACTAATAGGGTAAGTGATTCTTACAAATAAAGCAGCGTATATCACACCAAAATCGTTAGCGCCTTTCTACACTGTTTTTGTAGGAGCGCCTATCCAGAAAGGTATGAGGGCCTAGCCAAAACGGTATGAGTGGCTCAGCGACACGTCTCGTCCCCCCCCCTCCCGACTCTTGTCCACTTTCGCGCGCAATAGTGTGAGACGCCGTGATTTACAAACTGATTTTTATTTTTATTTAGGAACACGATGGTATTTTTTAAAAACTATTTTCATCCGATTGTTAATTTACTAGTCGATGACTCATCAATCAGGCGCTCCGCAGAGCTCATGGAGACTATATAGTCTCCATGGCAGAGCTCATGTCGTTTTGAAGAGTCAGGAGAGGGGGACGAGACGTGTCGCTGAGACACTCATGCCGTTTTGGCTAGGCGCTCATACCTTTCTGGCTAGGCGCTCCTACAAAAATAGTGTAGAAATGCGCTAACGATTTTAGTCTGATTACGCTGCTTTATTTGTAAGAATCACTTACCCTTTTAGCATAATGAACCCCGCTATTTTAGTGTGACAGAATCGCCTACTAAAAAAGCATGATTTTTCTCTCCGCGTAGAAGTGAATTTACAACTTTTTTTAGGGGATTGATGTCATTCCTCCCATAAGAACCCGTGTTAAACGTTGGATTTTTTAATGACGGTAACTCGGAAACTGGACGGTAAATCGATCCCAAACGTTGCACACATATTAACTAATATAAAAACTAGTTTTGAGCCGAGTTTCAGAAAATTCTCATTGTTTTAAGTTTGTTAAAGTACTACCTTAAGTTCCTCTTTTGGGCCCTCGTTCTCTATTCACTCATTTAAAAAAAAACAAAAACAAAAAAAAAGTTTGAAGCAACGTCGGCGAGGAGTCTTTTGCATTTGACCTAAAAATCACTTTTCCATATAATTGGATACTGAGTTCTACAAGCCAAATGATGAATTTCTATACCTAGTATACGTCTCCAATTGCCTCCTAAATATGTTCCGTCTCTGCACCACTCCATATCAACTACACTTCTAACGCCTTCTACATTGGCCCGCTCGAGTGTTATCTTCAATTTTTTCATTTCTACGTTTTCCGTAAAATAAAACGAAGGAATTTTTTTATTTCCGAATCGATATATAATTATTCAATTTTTTTATGACCATTTATATCCAGCCAGTTTGATAAAAATCAATTATATCAACCTCTAACCTAAACTGTAATAACTTTTTTCAACTTGACTTTTTCTTAGCTATGACCAAACTGTAGATTGGTAAAAAACTACCTTAAAATTTTAGTAGGCTTAACTATTCGTGCAATGTATCTTCCTCGCGATAAATAGTATATGACAGCAGCAACGTGAGCGCAAGAACCAATTGTGCGATTACTGAAAATTTAGCTGAGGTCATAACTTTCGATAACGAAAAGATCCCTCATATCAGAATTACGATTCCTTCAAGGGCATTTTTGACATCCTTACCCGGCTGGGTCTTTTAAGTACTGAGCAAAATTGATTTGTATAAAACAGATACAAGAATAATAATACAAATTATTCTGATAACTTACGAACTTGAATTATTTAATCCTAACAATATGATTATTGCTAACTAGTCCTATAACTGAGTTCTCATTGAATTCGCGCCACAAATAAATCAGTAAAAATGAAAGTTCAAATACTGATATAAGAATTACAAATAGTTGCACTAACAATAATAACCGAATGAAAAAATTTAGAGTAATTACAATTATGATCATAATAAGAAAGATGACACCTTGTGTACGAGTTGCAACAACCCGTTACAATACCAATCTTGAAAAAAATATTGCGCAGGAAACGTTTTTGGATATGTAGTAACAGAGTAATGAATTAAATCAGTTTTTTCGAGTGTTATTAAACATTTTACAAATATATTGAATATTATTATTACTAATTGAAACTATGAGGGATGATATAAATAAATTAAATACAAGTTTTATTACTTAAAAACGGACTTATATTTCCTAGAATATAAACAAGAACATGCGAGGTATGTAGAGTGATCGCTATAAATAGATACGTTAGGAAAACTGTATAAAATGAAGATCACATATTTTCCTATAATTACAATTTTTCGGAGCTTATACAATGTCTTAAGAGGAATATTTTTTATTACATCAAATCCAAATATTCCATTAAACGATAAAAATACAGTCTATTCTTCAATCTGTTTCGCTATATTTATTAATTGAATGTGTAAATAAAAACTGATCTAAATGAATGACACTTTCAATGCGTTATCAAAATACAATAATAAAACTATAATTTCCATATATAGTCTTCACTGTACACAAAAACTTAATGCGGAGATATTTTCTCTATTTTAACCCGATAATACTATACATTGTATAAGAAATCATTCATTGCTCTTTTTCTTCAATTCATTATTTTAATGTCATGATCATTTCTACCTAGTCAATCTCCTTTGAACTTAGTATTCTTCTACTTTATAGTAATTTATTTTTTCATAAATCTTACGTTGTAATAGTCATTTGATAGGAACTTTCAGTATTGCCTAGCACTGGATATATTAATCGCGCTATATAAAGATACTTTAAAATCTAAACAAATAGAGACGCAATAGTTTATGGCCCTTATATATTATCACACGAGCCATTAATAAAAATATAGTATACACCTGACCTACGTGAATACAACACATAACGCTGCTCATGCCCTCGTAATTCGGTGGTATCGTTACTAAATATTTTTTTACTATATAAGTTTAGAAGCAATAGCTCCTACACAAATCTTTTTTTTTTGCGAATATAGCATACCTTGAACGAATTCCGATGGCATGAATTTAGGAATCTAAAAGGTCAGCCAGACACTCACCGGCTGTGGCGGTGGTCGCGCTGGTTGTGACATTCCCGGTATGTTGCTGTTGCTGTTGTTGTTGCGACTGAAACATTGCCGTGGGATGGAGGAACAACGACCCGTACATCATATTTTCATCAGTCTGCGTTTGGTTGCCTTGCAGATTATTAATCGCGGAACTTGCAATGGCACTTTCCCTACTAATAGGAGCTCCAGGAGTGGGTGGTACTAACGTACCTTCTTCAACGGCAGTTCTCACCGATTCAATATGTTTTCTTGAGAATATATGTTCTTGTAACGGTGACTTAGGAGAATAATGAATAGAACATAGTTTACATTCGTCAGGGCCAGTCAATCCACGGTGAACTATAGCGCCATCAGCAGACAGTCCAGCTGCTAATCTAGCTTTTTTTTCTTTTGCCCTTGCATTCTGGAACCATACCTGAAAAAAAGTATCTATTAAAACACTGCAAAAGTAGTTTTGCTGCATAAAAAAACTTCATTGACAGTTTTCGCACAATCTAATTTAAATCATCATTCTAAAATTTTTTTTAATCTATTTTCTTAAAAAGGATATTTCAGGAAGATTTCATAATGATGTGGACAAATCGACATATATATTAGTAATAAACCCTGCTGAGATATAGGTCGTGATAGTCAGATTTTTAAATATTTTTCGAGAATATGAGGTGACCACGGATGGAACTTTTTTTAGAAGACAGTTCGATACTTATTATTGGTGTAGAAAATCATGTTTTGACATGTAGAACTTAACCTCCGAATTTCTAAAAAAAGTCATTTTTTGGTCAAATTCAAAGGGCTCCTCACTCAAAAAAAAATTAATTTTTTATAATAAATATTTGAATTTCAACATTTTCAGTAAGAGTGTGTGAAAAACCATTCTCCATGATAAAAAAGTGTACAATTCTTGCGAAAATATAGTGGAAACGTGATGCATTTTGATGAAGGATTCGTAAGGATTATTAAGATTTGATCGAATTTCCATTAAAACCTTTTCACCACGGTGTGTATAAGTAATAAAAAATAAAGGTCGCTGCACACATTTTTCGGAATTTATCCCCCGGTTAATTTTTCTGATACCTTTTTTCGGCAGATGATCTATTTTTCACCATTTTTGCGGTCACTTTGGATCCGCCATTTTGAACTTTCAAAATCTGACGATGGATTCATATTCAGAGACCAAAAATACCCCTAGTATAGGTTTTCAAGTAAATAGCGATAAAAAAATGCGAATTTTGTAACTAAAAATGCGAAAAATCGAATTGGAGAGGCCAACTTTCGGCAGTCCCACCATTTTGGGAAAAATCGCCGTATTTCGAAAGTACTCACCGATGATTTGGAGCCCGCGCACGACTTATTTGGATTCTCCCAATTTTGTTCAAGTTCGATGGTCGAGTTGACGCGAAACGAAGTGACAGACTGCCGGCAATTATTACGAAATATTGTAATTAGAAGAGGGCAAATTAAAATGCACAATTATTTTTAATTTTGAAAAATTGCTTGTTGTAAAATTTTATATATTAGTCTCATTGTAAAAGTCTTTAATATACTTTTGAATATTTACTAATATTCAAATCAGTATTTTCGTAATTGTCAATTTATGCAATACTACAATAAATACAAAAAACAAATATTATTACACGTTAGTGGTTAGTGCAGCATCGTCATTGTTCTTATTTTAAAATAAAAATTAAATGCAACTTCCGATATGCCAATATTAATAAATATTTGAAAGCATATTATAGACTTTTATAATGAGCTATTACAACTAATATATAAAATTTTGCAATAAGCAAATTTTGAAAATTTAAAATAAAATGTACATATTAATTTATTCTCTTCTAATCATAATATTTCATAATAATTCCCGCCAGTCTGTCAATTCCTTAGACATTCGGTAGACTGTCAAATTTGAAATGATGATTCTTCCAATTGCTGGCAATCGGCCGACCGCCTGAACGAAGCTAGGCAGCCAGAAGACAAATCATTTCGATGCTGCGATCTTCCATTTGTCAGCAGTCTGCCGACTCTCTTGGCAGTCTGCAGACTGCCGAATTCTACCGACTGCCTACGACATATATATAATCTATGTTATATTCGGCACAACAATTAATATTTAACATCTTTTTAGCCCTATTTAGCTGCTTTATTGTACATCTATTTATAAGTGATGGTCTGTACGGAAATCTTCTCGACGACTACGCTTCAAGCGACCTACCCTGGCAAACAGACAGCGACCGTATGAGGTCGCTCTCGGTCGCTCTCGGTCGCTCTCGGTCGCAGCCGGTCGCAG
>JAWWMK010000023.1:110241-136574 GCA_035047105.1 Galeopsomyia nigrocyanea | reverse complement strand
GGTCCAAAATGTTTCTAGCGGTCTTAGAAGTCGAGAAATCAATATTTGAAGAAATGCCGTTTTTCGCCTATTTTCTGTGAGAAATGCCCATTTGATTATAATGGGAAAATGCCGAAAAAGTAGTTCCTACAGACTTTTCCAATGTTCACGAGAATTTTCCGACACTATATAGCTTCAAAAAGAAGAGGAAAAAGGTCCGGAAGCCTTAGCATAAAAAAAAAAAATTTCCATTCTACACCCCAGAAAAGTGTGTTTTTTTTAAGGATATCGTCATATGCGTGCGTTGTGGTTCTCTTCTTCTTTTTTTTACAGTTCGGTACGATATTTATACATACGACGTTTTTAGTAGGAGGAAAAATTTGTAATAATTCGGACGTGTCGGCAAACATTTGACACGATTAAACTTGGAAAGAGATCGTAAAAAGGTGTTGAACGATAATAATTCGCGCGAGAATTGACGTTCAATTTCCTCAAAAAAAAAAGCGCAATTAAAACAGACAGGCAGATATATATATATACAATTAGCCGAGGGGATTGTGAATAATTCACGAGGATTCGACGGCGAGAGGAAACAAATGAACTTCTCATCGTAGGTATATATATATATATACTCTCGCTCTCTCTCTCTCTTTCGTGTCATCGCGCCGGAAAATCGGCAAGTCCTTGAAAGATCGTTCGCCAACTGGAACGGAGCGTGAAAGAACGGTCGGATGAGTGACCAGAGAGAGAGAGCCGCGGCTTTTGCTCACTCACTCGAGACTACTACTATACTACTACTACTACTATCTACTACTACTACGCGAAATTACGACAAGGAGCAAAAAAAAAAGAAATAAAAATAAAACAGAACGAGTAGCGAGCGAGGGGAACATTGCCTCCCACCTATAGACTGTAAAATCGGTTTCGTTTGAAGATTGGTTATACGTTTGTTGAATGTAATGACGCTTTTGATGATTCATCGATTGTGAATTTTCATACAAAAAAATTAGATTTAATTTTGTTAAAGGTCAATGTCTCAAAAAAAATCTATTTTGATCGAGGGAATTCACGTAAGAAAATAAAATAATTGCGAGCACGAAAAAAAAAAAAAGAAACGAGGAGCGAGCAGTTCATTGAAATAAAGCAAACAGGTTATTAAACGCATAACTGTTGCGCATGTACATAATTCGTAGCTTCCCTCCCTCTCCCGTCAAGTATTATAAGAAGTATAGTAGCCCTCGTTGAATGTATGACGATTCGCACACACATACACACAATTCCTTACACTTATGCCAAGCGAGTGGTTAAATCTTCCTGCTTTTTTTTTTTAATTCGCTGTTAAAAGTAACGAGATCTTATCGCGATCTTGATTTATTAAAAGCTCTCGAGTGCAGTTCAATTACATAATAAAATTCTTTTCTTTTTTTCGAAAATTTTTCGGCGATGACATTCGTATGTAATACAGAGATAAGAAAGAATGACAATTAGGCTGTGTTCGAATTTCGCATTGTCGCCGATCGAATTTCGAGAGGCAGCAAGCAGCTCGCCGCCAACGCGAGATTAAAATATTATTGCTGTGTTGGAGCTGCGAAACGCTCGACTTGTCCAGCAGCAGCAAGAGAGTATTATATAGAAGCCGAAAGAAAGCGAATCTTGCCGAACTCGACCGAGTTATATACTAGTATAGTATAAGTGTGTGTGTTCGACACTGGAAATCAGTGCCGTACCTATCATCCAAAATTTTTGCCAACTTCCCTTGCTCGCTCGGCCACGTGGTCCATATATATGATAAAATACCATTTTTACGTTTCGATGAATAATTTTCGAGTTATACGATTGAATGGCTCTTTAAATTTTGTTACGCAATGTTTGGACAAAAAAAAAAAACAAGTGTTTTTTTACGAGAATTTCGAATATTACCTCGCGGGCTAATTTGTTTTTTTTTTGGTTACTGTACCGAACGAGTGCGTCATTGACGCGACACTTTAAAAATGAAATTTATTCAATACAATTTCGCGGTGACATTCAATTGACAAAAATTCGGTAGTTATCAAACATTTATTATCGCGAATAATTCGAGGAATAATTCATGCCTCATTTGCCACCCCGATCGAATTCGAATTGAAAGCTGCAACAATTATAATATTTAATTAAACATCGCTCGCTAAAATGGAAAAAAAATTTTTTTTTCCTCCAGAAGTATTCCAGGAAAAAAGTGCAAATATTTATACATCAATCTTAAATCGCTTTTTTTGCGATTGTTATATACGATGACAGTAGCGCGCGTGCGCGTATGTACATTTTTATCAACTTTCTAACTTTGGAATTTTGATATCGTTCGTTGCGAATTTTTACGACTAATCCGCGCAAGCTCGAATTCCAAAGCGTTCGAATTCCCCTCTGCTCCGAAAAAAAAAATCTGCGAAACCTATATTAACCCCCCCCCCCCCCCCCCCCCTCTTGACATTGAATTCCATGCCATGGAAAAATCAAAAGAAGCTCCGTCCATGCGAAGAGTATAGAAAGAGATAGAGAGAGGAAAAAAAACGGCATCTCGTTCGCTTCGGCAACAATGCCCGCGAAAGAGAAAAGCCAACTGTTGCATCTGGTAGTAGTAGTAGTATTAGTACGGGATGGCGGGGCGCCACGCAACAGAACATTAGGGCATCCCTCGCGAACGAACAAAGCATTCCATTCCCCTCCATCTCTCTCTCTCTCTTTTTCAGCACGTCCATCCCCGGCGAAGTCCGCGCCGTCTCTGAAAAGTATACTCTTCCGGCGCTGTTGCTCTCCTCGCACACATTTTGCTGCTGTACTGCTGCTGAAGTCTGCTCCGTCTCTTTCTCTCCCCCCACTTTCGAAAACCATACTGGCTTTCGCGACGACGGCGGCGGCCGGCCGGCGGCGGTGGCGGCGGCACATGTTCGCAGCGGGCTGAAAGCCGGCATTCTGACCTGGTAAGCCGCCAGTGTCGGGTCGACGATCGGAAACGTTGCCTCGTTCTCGCTGCTAGCTCTCTCTCTCATTCGCGGTGTGCGTGAGGGGAAGATCCGGCAACGAACGAAGACCCACACACATATATACACGCATCTTTATACAACACTTTTATCGTACAAGAGAATCGTCGACGACCAAAAAAAATTATTATTCGTGGTGTATTTTTATAATATATTTTAATCAAAGTGTTGTGCTACTACTACTACTCGAACGAATAAAAATTACATAAAGAAGTGTGTACACATGTTTCGAGCGTAGTCCAACGGAGCGAGAAGCAAGTGTGTGCGTGAATAGTACGAAAATAAAATTTTTCTTTTTATTATTCGTATACTCAAAGCTCGCTCTCCGGAGGAAGTGCTACGCGCAGAGAGTTTTATAGAGAAACGGAGCCACGTGTTATAATATCACACAAGGACGACGAAGACACGATCGAGAGCAAGAAAGAGAGACAATGGATTTGCTGTGCTGCGAGACAAGTTCGCCGGCCGAGGCAACGGCTTACCTCGACCCGACGATTCTCGCGGACGATCGTGCACTTCAAAATCTGCTGAGGAGCGAGGAGAGGTACGCCCCCTCACGTTCCTACTTCGGCATCGTGCAGAAGGACGTCTCGCCCATCATGCGCAAAGTCGTCGCCGAGTGGATGCTCGAGGTCAGTTGTTTTTTCGCAGAACACCACAAGCAGCTTTTCTCATGAAACTCTGTTTACTTTTTTTTTTGCTCTCTCTTTCTCTCTCCCTCTTCGATTCCCCAATTCGGTTGCGTAATTTTTGTTTCCTTATCTATCCGTTCAAATGATTTTAAATGTCGAAGCACACACGCACACATCAACCCACGCGAAAAAGAATCTTTCGTTCGTTTTTGCCCCTCCCTCGTGCGGCTATATAATACCAGCAAGAGACAGCGCGTGCACACACTACTATCCGAGAAAGCAGGCACATGTGTGCGGCAGCAACGACTACATATAACGACGACGACGACGATGACCTTGGAAGCGGGCGCGACTGTCGAAAAACTACAGCGGCATTTAAATTTTAAAACGACTCTTTGGAAGGCATGGCAAATGTTTTTCGCGTGTGTGTGTTTTAACGTCCATATGTAATATATCGAGAACTTCCTGTCCATATGCACTCGCGCACGTTTTTATTTTTCTTGAAAACGAAATGAAAAAAAAAAAACGGCTTCTGTTGTTCGATCGACAGGTATGCGAGGAACAAAAGTGCCAGGAGGAGGTGTTTCCGCTGTCGATGAACTACCTGGACAGGTTTCTCAGCATCTGCCCGATCAGGAAGTCACAGCTACAGCTACTCGGCACCGCTTGTCTCCTCGTTGCATCCAAGTTGCGAGAGCCAAGGCCACTCACCGTCGACGTGCTTGTCTTTTACACCGACAACTCCATCACGCACGAAGACTTATGGGTGAGTAGTGCTGCTTTTTTTTTTCTTTCTTTCTTTCTCTCTATTCTCTTTTACTTGTCCTATACCGCTATTGCTGTGTGTTTCTTTTTTTTGTATTGTTTTGTGTAAATGTTGCGCGTGTGTATCTGCGTGCTGTCGCGAGAGACACTATACATTTCGTAGAATTTCACGGAATCTTTTAAAGCTTATCGTATCACGCCTCGCGATGTGTGGCCGTATTATTAGAGCGAGAGATGTGTTTGTGTTTAATATTTTTGAAACAAGTATCGTCGGTTGTCTTGAAAACCGATCCAATAAATTCTATTCCTGGAGTTCGACGTATATTTTATCTATCTTTCGATTGAACAGCGCTCGCGCCATTAAAAAAAAAAGTATTAAGTGCGTATATATAAAACAAAAAAAAAGTGACGTGCAATAATATACGTATTTGTTGACATTCCATTTGACACATCGCGCTAGTGCTCTTTTTCGTTGTTCGATATACATATATATATATACATCCGTAAGCCTATTTCTTATCTGATAATAATACGTATATGTATCGGGCTCTACATGTCAACGACCGGCGAATGTGTCTAGCCGAAGCTCGCTAAAAACCACGTCAAACAAGAATAGAAAAAAGAAACGAAAGAACAAACTGAAGGCGAGACACCGTTAAAATAGATTCGCACAAATTAAATCGCAAATGTCGTTATAGCCTACAGCTGATGACCAAAAGTTAGAATATATAAGTTGGCTCGCCACCAGAGAAACTCATTAGTCGGAAACAAGTTTTTTCTGTCGATTCTTTTACTTTTTTTGTTCGTTGCGTATACGGTCATTCATGATAAAAGAGCGAACAAAAAAAAGCGCGTGCGGCTACAATAGGAGAAAACTGCATACCTGAATTTTGCCGAAAGAGAGAGAGAGAGAAATGAATGGTTCATGAGCGCGCAGTTTAAAAATAACACTCAACGATTCCCAAAGGAAGTAGTTAACAACAATGCTCTCTCTCTCTCTCTCTTTATCGCGAACTCTTCGAAACTTTTTGTTAATTTATTCCTCGCTTTGTCGACGTCGCGTGTGCAAAAAAACTACTATGTATGTGTATGGTTATCGCGAAAACTACCGTTACTTTTTTTTTGCGCAAAAAAAGGGTTTCTTATCACGAATATAGATTAGCACGACTACATGTAAGCGGGTAGAGTGCAAAAAAAAATGCAGCGTTGAAAAGGTGTTTTGTATATGTATATACTGCGAAAACAGCGGAACGCTCGCTGTTATTTTACCGCGAAGTAGTATGTGATATCTAATTTCCAGGGAAAAAAATTGAAATGAAATGAAACGTGTGTGTGATGGTTATGTCACCCGAAAAGAAAAAAAAAGAGAGCCATGATCCTAACCTCGAACGTGCGAGGCACGTGATAAATTTCAGCGGAATTTCTTCGGGGGGCACTCGAAGCACACATCACACATATATATCGAGAGAGAGAAAAAAAAAGAAATGCAACGAATTCGATTTCCAAGTGCGGCGCGTGTAACTCGAAATCTAAATAAGTCGTAGTCAGGCCGAAATGAAACTTTCATAGGCAGCACATATACACACATACACAACTGACGAAGAGAGTGAGAGAGAGATAACGGCGATTTTCTCTCTCGCACACATTTATACACCGGGGAGAGAGATTACGATATACACTGTATTTTTGGCGAGTTGGAATTCGATTTATCGCTCTGTCGCCGAGCTTTCGACAAAGACAACGATTGTGTTTCTTTTTTTTTTTGCACTCGAGTGAGCGAGAGAAGAGGATGTTCGTAATAAGACTGCCTTTCCTTCTTAAAATCATTTCGGTGGCTAATCTCATCCGGACCTTAACGTGTCAATTTGGGTGGCCTTTGAATCTTTTAAATTACAAACGATCGACCGAATTTTTTCGCGAAAAACTTTTCACAGCTGCATCAGGTCGTATACGTAAATTAAAAAAAAAGAACCTCGTAATCATCGCGTTTCATCAGTCATCAAACGAAGAGTAAACCATCCGTGAAGCCTATATACTCTTCACCCTTATATGCCCCATCATTAACTTCAAAGAAGAAGAGAGAAAAAAAAAAAGAAAACCTAGAAAATCCATTCGTTCCCTCCTTTGTCTTTTGAAGTATCACCCGCATATATTCCTCCTTAATCCCTCAATATCTACATCCAACACCTGCGTCCGTTCCCTCACTCAACCTCTCGATAATAAACAATATTAAGCAGGCGCAGTGGCAAAAGCGAGATCGAAATCAGCCAAAAGAAAAAAAAAATGGTGGTGGGGAAGGAGACGCGTGGCACGACGCGGTGACGGAGGGCAGGTGAGAGAGAGAGACGCTGCGTGCTGCTGTAGCATTTCGGGGTCGGGTCAGGCCAGGTGGTATCCTACTAAGCGACAGCTGCACTTCTTCTCTCTCTCTTCTATATAACTATATATATATATATACGCAGGAAAAACATATTGGCCTGGGTAATGGTGTTGCGCCGCTCGCGCGCGTGACAAACGCGTTGATCGCTTTTCTTGAAGGGACTTGGTTGTTCGGGGTATATGTATATGTATGCGAGAGGGGACGACGTGAACTTACTTGTTGCGCAGCTTTTTTTTTTTTTCGGGGACTTGTTGCTTTAAGAGAAGGGCGACGTGTGTCGCGAAAATTTTTTTTTTCGCGGTGAGAAGTTTTTTTTTGCTATTGTCGAGTGGAGGAGAGGGGAATTAATAAAAATGGAGATGAGTGAATAATTTCTTATTCTTTTTTTTTCTGGAGATCGATATATGGAAAGATTCGTGTTGTGTATATACATCTTGGAACAATAGAGTAGTATGCTAATGACGAGCACACACACACAAAAAATAGATATTTGTCATCCAAATACTTTTTTTTGTCTACGACATTGAAAGTATTTTAAAACACAATAACTCGTAAAGTTATTAAATGCCCAATTACGAAATAAAACGATAGGGAAATTTACGATCCGTAAACACCAGCACGAGTAATTACCCTCTGTAAATCAAACACCCCTACGTAGAAAGTTGAGCAGTCAATCATCTTGATTTCATTTCACCCCTCCCCTATATATACATTCAGCCACGCGCCATTGGAAAAATCTCCCCCTTATAGAACGAAAACTTTTATCCCTTTAAATTAAAACAAGCAAAAACTCTTTTGCAAAAAAAAAAAAAATCGCATGCACATACACACACACATACACCACCTGGCTGTCTCTCTCTCTCGATGTCAATTATGGGGGTTCGCGCTCGCTCGCGCTGCATCCGCTCCAATTTGGGCGTGTTGTGCTGCTGCTGCTGCTGCTCCGCTTTCCACCTGCCTCTACGAAATTTTTTTCCTTCCGCTGCTTCGATGCACAAAGAAACTCTCGCAGATGGTGTTGCAACCTGCCGCAGCTGTCGCGAGATACGTATACGCACGAAACGCGGAATAAGAAAGATTTTTTTTTTCTTTCGGACGGATGTGAAAATGTTTTGCCGAAAAAAAAAAAAAACCAATTCGCGCTACGGTAAGCGGTATATAGTTAGGTACACGTCATTAGAAAACGTACAGAGTAGTAAGTAGTAGTAGTAGCGGACGCTGACCTGACTTTCTAACGCGCCACGGGCGTTTGAAATAAAAAAAAAAATATATTTGCGAGAGGACCGGCTTATATAAAGAACCTTGTACATTCGACTCGCGTACTTTAACCGAGCTGCTGCTGCTGCCGCCACGTTTTAATTTCAACTGGATTTTTCTTCTGAATTTCTTTTTTTTTTTTGCGATCGTCACGGTTGATTTGAAGGCCGAATTTTTTTTTTCTTCGCAGGTGACTAAGTTTTATCTTATCGCACGCGAGTGCGAATGTAAAAAAAAAATAAATAAATCTCGTCAGCTGATTCCCGTCTCTCTCTTCGTGTATAATATAATTGACAAGTTTTCCATTCGAAAAAGTTTCGGAGAAATCGTGTCCTTGGGACAACAACAGCAGCAGCAGCACATCTGTCGCGTTTGAAGAATTCTCTTCGGGGGTGGCGTGCGTGTGTTTGTAACTTCAATGCGGGTTTTTCAAGAAGGAAATGGTATGGGTCCCTTTTTTTTCTAGCGAGGAAAATTGATACTATGGAGGGGAGGAGGGTATAGATGTGTTTGATGGGTAGGCATCGATTATATTTTACCTTTCCGAACAAATCTATTATAGTGGGTAGAATTTTTTTATGAATCTAGATGGAGAAAACATCATTTGTCACGTTTCCTCGTATACAAGGTTTAAAGTTATTCACTTCGATCTTCAAAAAGAAAGTCGACGTTCAAAAATAAAAAATAAAAGAAAAATCATTAATTAACAAGATATCAAACCAAAAACCACACACACTCGTCGTCGAAAATTCCCATCGTCGTTCTCTCTCGGTTAAAAAAAAAAGAAGATTGCAAATGCCTGCATTTTTTTCACAAGCCAAATGGTAAACACCTCGTCCCTCTCTCTCACACACACAAGGCGCCGCGCTAGAGTGAAAAAGGAAAGGCCCGGGCGCAGATAAATCGGATTTGGCTTCTCGGAAATTGCCAAGGCGCAGGTAGCCAAAAAGGTGGCCCCCCCATTGTCCCTTCCTTCTCTCTCTCTCTTTTCTTTTCGGCATGCGAAGGTTATAACGCGAAATATAAAAAGAAACTAAATAGAAGGAAAAAAAAAGAATCTAATGAAACATTGTTTCTCTTTTTTTTTTGCAGTCGTGGGAGCAACTAGTAGTATCAAAGTTGAAGTGGGACTTGTCGGCGGTGACGCCCGGTGACTTCCTACTGTTTATCCTCGCGCGACTGCCAGTCGACACACGAGTCTGGGACTCGAGGATGATCCGTAGGCACGCGCAGACGTTTATCGCACTCAGCGCTCGAGGTAAGATTTTCTTCTTTTTTTTTTTTTTGAATACATAACAGTAGCACGAATCAAATTCTATCGATAAAATTGTTAAAAGCTTTATATTCGACGAATATGAAAAAATCTTCCAGTTTATAATAGTCTGACATCACGATTATTCTCGTTACATCACTCTATATAACCGAGAGCTCTAATTTCGTATTTTCGTCGGGTTATCGTTTGGCTCCCCACCCCCTCGAAAGAAACTTTTCTATAATCAGCCTTGACCTAAATCTCCGCCGAGAAATTCCTCTTAAAAAAAAGGAAGAAATTAGCCTAATAACAGAAACAACAGAGGAGAAATGTCATTGCACTCGTCTCTCGAGACATCATACTACGTGGAATTGTGATAACGTAGGCATTCTTCTCTCATTTGTTTTTTTAGAAGAAAAAAGAACCCAAAGCTTATCTCTGTAGCGCGCATCCACGTGCACTTACAACACGTACGACGTTGCATAATCGAATTTTAATAATTTTTTTCAGAGTACAAATTCGCGATGTACACGCCAAGTATGATCGCAGCGGCATCAATAGCAGCGGCACTTCACGGCCTCGACTGGACAAACAAAAGTGGATACACTCTGCCATGGTTACTCGCTGAACTTACCCGTATCACCGCCATCGAGCAGGTTTGTACAAAAAAAAATATACAAAAAAAAACATGTATCTCGTATGGTAGCAGGTGCCGAGCATATGCTTCTTACTTATTCGAGCTGAAAAAAAAAGATCGAGAACGACGACGACGACGAGTCGCGACTCTTTGCACACGGCGCTATATGGTGCGAGAACTTTAAACAAGTAAATTAACTGCCTGTCGCGCGTTGCTGCTGCTGCTACGAAAGCTGGTCTGACTTTTAAGTCATCGATATTTTAATTAGAGAGGAACGCGTGTGAGTGTGTGTGTCTGTATAAAGGAGAAATTTCTTTTTTCGCGCGCGTGCGAATTTCGAACTGGTGTAGTCTTTTAATTGACGTTGTTGAGGAAATTATTGCTGCTTGAGTTCATTTGATTGCCAAGTGCGGTGGCTAATGAGGAAAAGTACAAATTTGAACGCGACTCGTTTGGTGAAATTTAATGATCGCTTTTTTTTTTTTTAAATTATAGCGTACTTCGAAAACGGGATAGACAAATTGGATGAATAAATAATCGTGCTAACGAATTGTTTAATTATGTCGTTGCAGGACTACCTCATCAACTGCCTGGAACAAATCGAAGACATGGTCCAGACCGGCTGCTTAAGCGCGAACATAAGTACGGGGGATTACCAAGCGGTGGCAGTGCCGTTGGGGGGGCATCAGAGGCCTTTGGGGGACCAAGAAATGACCTCCCAGGCGAAGATCATGGAGCACGAGAAAGCGGGCACGCCGACCGACGTGAGGGACGTGCACTTTTAAGCCAACACACTGTCGCCACCGCTACTACTACTATTACTACTATTACCATGGATATCGATACCAATACCACCAGGAGCCACCACGACGATCATACGCCTCCAGCTTGATCGAAGAGAAACGAACTTGAGGCGCGCGAAGCGAATTTTTCCTCTTCTTTTTTTTTCCTCCGAGACTGCAGCGCCCCGAGTTTTCTTTTTTATTAAATATTATATACACACCAATCTTTTTTTTTCGTGTGGATTTTTTTTTTGGTGGTTTTTGTCGAGACTGAGAGAGAAAGAAAAAAAAGAGTTTTTCGTTTTCGACGCATTTATTATACGCGATATATTGTGGTTGTTTTTTTTTGCGAGATATAGTTTTCTTCTGCGAGCGCTCACTGCCTTATATACTTTTCTAACGAGTCGACAGAAACTACCAAAGTACTTTTGCATAAGTTTTCTTTTTTAAACCGAGATTTGTTCAATGCATGTAGGATATTCGTTTTTTTTTTAACAGACGTACACACATACATACACACAAAAGTGAGAAACTCGCATTTATTTTGGCAATTTTTTTATATAACAGCGATTAAGAAGTAGGTTGATTTTTTTTACAATTGTCACAATTGTTCACGCTTGCGACTTCGCGCGAGGATAGTTTCTTTTTTTTTTTACTAGTTAATTGTAATCAAGCATGTGCAAAAAGTATTATGAAGCAACAGCAAGATTCGGCAAGAAAGAAAAAAAACTTTGCCTCGACGCATCTTTCGAACGGGATGAAAAAAAAGAAAGTGGAAAAAGATGATGAAAGAAAGAAAGAAAAAATGATGCGGCAGTAAATGTGCAAGCGAAAAAGATAATTTTTTTTGGAGGCGTGCTGGGGGAAGGCAATGCAATACGCTTTACACATTATAATTTTTAAGGTACACTTAAAATTTTTTCACTGTCGTATACAAAAAAAAATTTAAAAAAAAGAACAATTTACACACTCACAGTACGTTAATGATGTAACTGTTAACGACGTCGATGTATAACCGCTACTATTCAGAATTAAGAAAGATACAAATTGAAGATGAACGAAAAAATGCAAATAGTCAGATCGAGTCACTAAAAACGTTTGTACATATTACGTTATTGCTATTATCTTAACTCTTAAGTAATATTATTTTTATTAATTATTAATACTATTATTAATATTATTATACGTTACTGCGAATATTAAGCGGATGTTAGAGCATATTATGGCGCGACTAAGCAAGCGTGAAAGATTCTTTGTATAAGGGCGCACGATTTTTTTTAATGTTAAAACAACGCGCACGTATGTTTGTTTCCAAATAAGAAGAGACTAAAATGTAGACAAAAAAAAGATTTTGCGGACGAAGTGGAGCATTTTCGCTCATTTTACTCGGTTCCTAAGTTGATTAAGAGCGAGCGTGAAAAAGAGCATTGCGAAAAATGTGAAGATCGTGTGCATGTTGAGTAGAGAAAAATAAAAAAACATAGATTAGCAATGTTACGAAAAAAACAGTAATTTAATTTGAAAAAAAAAAGAAGTTCGAAAGGTCAGTAACGTAGAAATGTAAGTGAAAAAATTTGTGAACGTGTTTAAGACGAAAATAATGCGCTTTTTAACACTCTGGTACACATACTCCAGTTTTAGATAAAACAGTCTTTAGCGAACTTAAAAATATTTGCAATGCATCATTTTTTCTGTACTTTAGCACTCGGAGCTCATTGTAAAAAAACACACACATTATTTTTTACGCATTATTGATAATGTTTTATACACTTATCACCATTTTTTTTATTTACAAAAAAAAAAATTTGAGATTTTTTTTGTCGTTTTGAAATGAATACGAACTGTTTCATCATTCATATATTATTTAATCCAAAAGACGTGTTTACTTTTTTTTAATAATATATATTTGCGAGATCGAGTGAAAAAAGTTAGTAGAAAAAATATGCGAGATTGAGTGGTTTTTATATTAAGCGCTGTACATACATAAACTGTAGCACGCATAAGTTCTGAATAGGCTAAGCTTGAGGAATGTGTAACTTGTAGATAGTAAAGTCGTCAAAAGCGATTAATCTTCGACCCTGTATATTTGTTTGTAAGGATGTCGAATTAAGCGAAAAAAATACGAGTAAACGTAAAGCAAACGCACTTTTAGAGAACTTGTAGTACTTAAAAAGATGCAAGCGCACAATTATAGGAAAAATCTAAATAACGGAATTATAATTTGAAAACCCCGAAATGCAGCGAGTGAAGAAATCGCTATTTCCTTGTGCAAAATGTATAGTCGAAAAAAATAAAATATTGCCTTTTTATAAAAAAATAACCAATTGAGTTTCTCAAAAATCATTCAAAATCCAATCACCTTTAGGATGAATTCTTTTATTTGGTCAAATTAGTTGAAGCAAGCGAATAAATGATAGTTTTTTCGACACTTTTTAACACTTGAAATGAACAAAATTCATTTCTAATTTAAAATTCTATTCGCTCTTGCAATGTTGTTTTTTTTTAATTCAATGATATTGAAAGGTTTTTGTAGATCAAATAGAATCACAATTGTTTCTCATTTTTATATTTCTTTATTACATCTTTTTCTGTACTAATTTACAGCCATCTCTTTGTTTTATCGTATATACACCTACGAATTATTATATATATTTTTTAATTTTTGTAAAAGTGACATCACCACTAAAGATTAAAACGCAACGTTTTGGTATATACATTTGCTTTTTCGTAAAATTTCATCTAGTTGCTTCTAACGGTCTGCCTTGGTTTAAAAATAAGTAAACCAAGGTTGTTGCTTTATTTTTTTGGAATAAATATTTCATCACAGGAATAATATAATATACAGAATTCATCAAACGAACACAACAGATCTATTTGAACATAATTGATTTTCTTTTGCACGGTTCATAAAATTGCAATCGTTTTTTAACGTATACAAGTTGTTTCGTTTATCGTACGACTTATAACGATTAAAAATTTAATTCACAAACTTCAGATATACTTTGGCACTCAAGCAAACGGGGAGGATTCTAATTCCATAAAAATCTATGTAAGTTTTTCGAGTCGATTCCGCGTAGAAATGGAGCATTGCTAAAAGATTTTAATTTTCTTTCTTTTTTTTATAAAAAGTATTAATCAGAGAAAACCTCACACTAAAATTGTGAAATATTTCATTAAATATCAGTATAACATGAGTTGCGGTTGACATTTGGTCCATATTGAAAAAACAAATCATCAGGGTAGAAAACACTCGCACACGCATTTGAGTTTTACAACACTTAAACGAAATTTACGAGACATTTACTCTTGGACGTTAATTGATGTATTATGTGTACGTACGAATTTTGACTCTCTCTAAATGCAGCTATGATTTAAATGAACTTATCTAACTCTATAATAACCTACTCTTTGTTCATGTTTATCGGTAACATAGTTTGTCTGAATATAAATCGATGAGATAGCAATTATTACTAGCTACGATACATTTTTTCTTAGTTTTCACAGCATTTCAAAGAGAAGAAGCATAAAACTGCTAATTTTATTATAATTTTTTTTATCCGAATCCTATAGCCAACGATACATAATAACGCGAAGGAACAAAACAAAACTAAACGTTTTGAGCAATGCTAAATACTAAATTAACAAATGTCATAAATGAAGACGCGATATTATGCGGCGACAATGTCGCGTATAATGGATTGATTTAACTAATGTTTTATAGTATATACATGTCAAATACAAATGTTCACTTTGTATATATCCTGACACGACGATTTATGTCGTGTTTTTTCAACAACAATATTCTATTATGCGATAAAAATGTTAGTCAGAATTTTTTTTTTCGTATAATTTTTATGTAGCTTGTGCGGCTCGATAATCGATGTCGCGCAGGTTGTTACGTTTTCTTTTTCCTAGACAATAGAGACATCGACTAAAATTTTTACCTCATACACCGGACGATGAAAATTCTTTAACAACATTCTAAATACGTCTGTAAAATTACCTACGATTACCTAAACGAATGCTAAATAGTAAAATTTTACGTGTAAATAGAAAAAAAAGAATATCTTTGGTAAGATGAACGCAACGAGTTTTGTTTGTTATTTCTTTCGATTTCTTAAACAACTAGTGGAATTTTCATCACTGTCATTGGCAAGATAAATTCTCTCGACAAAAAAAAATGTGATTTCTTTCTTTGTCACATCGAATCGCATTCGCAGATCAACAAAATTGTGTTTTTTTTTTTCATATAACTCTCTGAGTATATATAATATCCAGCTCTCACGATCGTGAAAATATATCCCCGCAATTATTTCCAACCATTGCCTTCTCTTAAACTTTGCCATACAAATTTGTGAAACATTATAAACTTGAGATTCCGTGGGTCAAACTTTTTTCCAGTACTATGTGAAAGCCGCTGAGCGGCTCGAGAATTTGTACAAGGAAAGTAAGTAACGTTGGACTTCGCAGAAATGACGTCTCTTCGTACATATCTATGGTCGAGCGAGCTTCGCTCATTGGACGTAACATTAAATGCAGTAGCTGCTCCCTAAAAAAACAATCCGAAAAAGTTCAATATTTTCGTGATTTTAATTTTTTTTACAAAACGTTAATAAATTTACCTCGTAGCTAAGCATATGAAAAGTTGAAATTTGCCATCTTTGCCGAGAGTCTGACTGAAAGTATTGATTTGATCGAGTAGATGACAGTAACACCTAAGAATAGCGTATTTCTGCTTTCTCTCGGCTTGCAATCTCTTGTCGCGATTCAACCGGCTCGAATAATCATCCATTTCCTCCAACAATGACATCTCGAAATTTTCCTTAACTCGAACTGAAAATCACAACATTGAACATAATATTACATACATTACATTTCTATATGCAAAAAGAAAAGTTTAAAAACTCACTAAAATAATCCCAAACATAAAAATTCCTTCCGAATATCCTCTGGTTTTTGAAACCATACAAAAACACTTGCTCCAAAGTTGGTACAAGACCACCCTCACCGACCAGCAATGTCGTCAGCGAACTCTCTTGGACGTCCTTTCGATAGTGAAACTTCACTATCGCATTCACAGCCTCGCCTATAAAAATTAACCATCGAATAAACCATCGTTTCAATATTTCCCGAATCAATAAAAAAACAATCTTTACCCAGCATCTGTTTCAACTCATCGTGCGACATACTCGGTCTCCTGGGTATACTAGGCGACCGACACCTCGGCGGTGTCGAGCACGTTTCCACAAGCTCCTCGTTGTCGACGTTTTTCGGCACCAAAGCACCGACGAGCAATCGTTCGGTCGATCCATCATCGATACCACGACCAAGCCACCTTCCACAGGGAAACTTAAAGGTGTGTCCGGTGACTTCGTTACGCACCACCACGTGCTCGACCATCCATTTCGGCGACGTACCGGTGTTGTCGTGGCCGATTCGTAGTGTCGATAAAACGCCTAGATTCTTGTGCTGGAATGAAAATAATGTTTTTTAGATACTACCGTTGAATTACTTTAAGGATGAACGATCTTTTTTTTTTAACACTTACATGGAAAACGAATTCTAAAGCGCCTCTCGGTACGTTCACTGGATTAGTCTCGCAGAGCGATCCCGAAATAGCGATCCAACTGTTGGCCGACGTCTGCGCGGCGCTTGCTTTTCTACTCGGAAATATGATTACTCGATATGGTAGTTTAGTCATGGGATAGTTATTCGTGAAGCAAAAGTAGTCCACGGCGTTGAGCGTGAGTAGGTGGTAAAGAAATTGCTCCTTCTCTTCCTCGCAGCGCACGAACGCCGAACGTTTATACTGGCTCCTATACGAATGAAAATAAATTTTTTTTTTTCAATTCGATCGTAATTTTATAAAAGAAAAGTGCGAATAAAAATTACCTTAATAGAGTTTGATTCGAAAGTAAAGTTTTCAGATGCCTCGACAATAATTTCTTTTCCAATGCCAATCTCACGAAAGCTCTCGCATAGCCAATGTGAGTCTTGATATCCGTCATGGCTTGAACATTTCGGATGTCGAACAGCAACGAATCGGGCAAAGGCCTCAATTGTTCGGGACCAACCGAGCGACGTTCTAATGTGCCGGCAGGCGATTTGTGATGACGATGGTGATCTGAATTTCTAGTGGGTGACACATCCGTTTCCAAGGCGAGATTCGATAGATCTGTGCGAATAATTTTGAATTGTAAATTTTTGAGGAAAAGAGTGACCTTCTTTTCTTTTTTTTTTACTTTGGCACACTGGAACGATTCGCATGCAGGTTGACATGCAAAAAGAATTTGATTTTCCTGTATTGAAAATAAAAAAAAAGAATACTACGACATGCATTAATATTGACATGCAAAAAGCGTGCATTATTCAAACTACAATAAACTCTACAAGTCATTGCGCTCGGGAGATACAAATATATATTTTTTTTTTCATCGCGAGCAAACGCTTGTGATTCAATCACTCTCGAAAAAAACTCTTCACACATTGTTTAGGCAGGCACTATTGATTTTAGTTTCATAACTTTCGAAAACAAATCAGGCAATTTTTGAGTATCCACTAAAATCAAATCGGCAAGCATAATTTTTTTGTCGGCCACGTGATGGCCAAACTCTTACCGCTGATATTCTCCTTGAAATAAGAAGCTATTTCGTAAATGTGTTTGCTTTTTAACGAGGAAACCAAACGATCCGACAATTGAGCTAACTTATTGGACGGTTTCTTAGCTAATTAACAACATAAAAAAACAACATAAACGGTAAAAATTTATAATTGAAAAAAAGAGAGAGAAACTAAATAATATGTGTCATCGTGCAGAAATTAAAAAATAGTGCTACAACATTTATGTAAACAAAAACAGTGCTTACAAAAGACAGGCTTGCAATATGAAAAACATGAGGATTGCGTTTTAATAATAAAAAAAGTGTGACGTTTATCTACAACATGTATCACAGAGAGACAAGACAATAACAAATACAATTAATTAATCTGTTGGAGTTATCACTAGCACGTACAATCAAGCCGCTTCCGAAGCACGCACCAAGCTAGGGCTGCGATCCAAATGTTATAGCATTTCGGTTAATTTTATAATTTCGAATGTATTACTATTATTAGGATAATTTTTTAATTAAAATCGTGTGTGATTATTATATACAGAAGTGTATTATTTAAATCAGTAATCAAGAAAGTAAAAAAGCGTTGAACATACCTGGCGACAAATAATTAGCATCGATAGTCTTATCGCTTTCGCTACACTCTTCCAGCTGCTGATACATAACCAAATGCGTCCAAAGGCCACTTTTCCCTTGTTTGTTCTGTAATCCATGACTCCATACTCTCTCCAACAAATCACACAGACTCGCGACCAAAGTGTTCTCTTCGACGTCGCAGACGGATTCACCCCCGTGACCTAAGGCAACAGCTTCCGATCCCATTTTCTCCACCAGCATTCGTTTCGTTTTTGCTTTGATATCCTAGAAAAAAAAAAACGTTCGTTTGATTAATTAAACTATCTTCTATGTTATTCATCGACGTGAATGGTTTTGTCTTAATTACTTTTAGTAAGGTTTCGACGAAAGTCCAATTAGCTTGTGCAATGAGAGCAGGACTCATGTCGGCGGACAGTTTAGTCTGTGGTCGTGGCGATTGAGTTTCTTGCGTTGTTGTTGGCTTGCCATTCGCCTCCAACGATTTCATTTTGTACTTCCACTGCGTCTGTCCTTTTCTACTACTACACGAAGGAAAAAAAATGAATTCGATCAGTATCGCGATTCGTGTAAAACATTCTTTTCCACAACATCAATATAGTTATCGTGGAAATGTTCTTACCGCAGCATACTGTACGAAAAGCGCGCAGCGCCGATAGATAAGCAAAACGGTAAAGTAGTTTGTTAACGATTAGTAATGTTAGATTGCTCGGAGCGTTAGTAGTATAAAATTGGAATAAAATTCCACGTTGGATGTATAATTTACCTTTTTGTCGGCTCTTTATTCAACGCGACGTTATCTAGCAGGGGAAAACTGCGAAAGTAAGCAGCTCGATGAGGTATGACTTCCGTCGGTGGATTTACTTCGAAGTCGACGTTGTTTAGCCTTTGCTCTATAACCGCCTGAGTTTCCGGTATGGTCGTGCAGATTTCGTAGCGAGTCGTGCGCACGATTCCTTCACCCACTCTTTTTCTGATTTAATGCGAGAAAATAGATTAGTGTCTTTGCATCGATTTGAAAAAGTTGAAATATATTATTGAACTTACTTCAGTTGTGCTACTCTCTTGTCGAATGATTTAATGTTTGAATCAAGCTCGTTCCACATGGACATGACTTTACTGTCGATGAGAGACGCAAACATCTGCGTCTCGATGAATCTCGATAGGAAAGGTAAATGATGAGCTGGCTGCTCGGACAAGAATGTGGCTTTGTCGAACAGATGCATGTTGTCACGATTGTTCATCCATTCGTCTTTGTCCTATAATGAAATAATTAAAATTCTGTAACATTCTATTCGCCGAAAGAGACGTAAAGTTTTGAGGATTTATTTACCTGACTAGGCAATATAACAAAGTGCTCGTAACTAGAAAATATCTGCACGAAACGATTGAGAAAAATCTCCCTTATAGCATTATTGAAGATCAACGTCTCCTGGTATTCCTCCTGAGGACTGAGTATTTTATTTTTTGGCGTGTTTTCGATCGCGTCGATATCGTCCACGTCAACATCTGCAAAAAAAAAAAAAAGCAAAAATTTGATAAGCACTCTCGACCCCGGTTGTACGAAAATCCATGGTCGTTTAATATCGTATACATGCCTGTTCGTCTAACGGCGTCGAATATCCTTTGTATCGGATCAGTTTGTGGAGCCGACTCGGACCTGTCCCAGTCGAGCATGTCATGCAACGAGTGCTTTCTCTTTGGATAATAGAACCCGGAGCCGGGCAACGTTAAACTACTTGTCATGATATCGCCATTCAGGTAATTCGCAAATATATTGTCAGTCCTGCAAACGAAAAAAAAATCAATATGTATATGAGATTTATTAACGAGCTTTTTTTTTAGAGTATACACTTACTTTTCCAAATATGGAACTTTGTACTTATTCAAATAGGTTCTAATTTCGTCGATAAATGCCATCTTGTGGGGGAACACAGGTAACTCTTCGGGAAATTGACCGGTTTGCTTATCAATATCTACATAACACAGATTTGCCTGCAACAAGCAACAAAAAAACCAAATCAACCCCTCCTCCAAAACTCAATCTCTCAATTCTCCATAAAAACAAGAAAAAAAAAATCTCACCTCGCTGGCAATCTTCTGCAGGCCAACGTCGTTCTGCGCGTGTATGCCCATGATGAACGGCACGGGCGCGTCGAGAAAGTGATCGAGGCTAGCGGGCAAAATTGGCACGTAAACGTGCTGCCAGGAGAAGGGAAAGAGCAGTGCGGTGACGCACTCGGACACCACCATGAGCTTGTGAAAGTCGGCGCTGCGTACGAGCACTTGATTTTCCAGCAAAACGCAAGTGAACAGCTGTATGACGCAATCGATGCCCAGCCAAGCGAACATGTCTTTCAGCGAGTAATCAAGCAGTGGCAATTCTTGGCCGAGCAGAGGTTGATGAATTACCAGCTCGAGCGGTGATTTTGCAGGCTCGTCGTTTGGTACGTAAAATTTCAGCGATTTACCGGGCATCGGTGTGGGCACGTTGTAGAGAAGATTGTAAACGTACGATTCTAAACTGAAACCTGGTCCTGGATGCCTAGGAACGCATCTGCAAAATAGAACAAACAATTGTCAATATATATCAATGGAAAAATTAATTATTATTTTTTTTTCCTTTTCGTAACTTACTTGTAGAGATTCGTTAGGAACATTTTGGCCGCGTGAAGATATGGTTGCTGACAGATGAGCGATATCGATTTGGTAACTAGAAGCTTGTCTTTGGTCGAATCGTAGTAGGCTAACGCCGATGCGGCCGAGTGTGCCGCTAATTTGAAGTGCCTTGGCAATGATCTCGTATTGTTGTGACCTTCGTGTCCTTTTCGTGGCCTACAAAATACACATTGCCAAAATCAATTTGCCTCGACACGATTGAAAAAAAAAAATCTTTTTTTTTTTTGTTGTTCAATACTCACTGCGGAGGTGTTCCGTTTTGGCCGCTGCTCAGCTCGGTAATGAACATCGCTTGGAGTGTCTGCATGGCGGCGCAGATTTTGCGATTGCGACATTCCTCGTAGAACAGCAGCGTGAAGCCGTACGTACGATGGCCGTCCTCTTTCGTAAGGACGAACGAGTGGAAGCACGGCTCCACCGAGTGCTTTTGCGTACGAAAGCGCAAACCGCTTGGCAGACATAGCTGCGAAGATAGTTTTGGATGATTTGTTCAATCATTTAAGTACGTTTGGAACCCCATGAGTATAATTATAATTTCATTATTTTAATTAACAAGAAGTAATAAAAAAGTTAATTAACTTTCGTCTTATCTTTACAAAACCAAATTATCATACAATCGTTCTTTTCCAAAAAAAAAAAAAAAAAAAAAAAACCCGCAAACACAAAATTAATCACGCACACCCGACAACTCCCTTCGTATCATTCAATCCTTTACAGCAATCAACCCATCGAATTTTCGCGTAAACAAATGGACATCTCACGCAAGGAATTAGACAGAGAGAAATAAAAAAAAAAGGGAGAGAAAGGAACGCCCGCCGCTCGTCCTTAGGGTGGTGGAAGGAGGGTTAGGTGCCGCGCGCACGAGGAGGGTATCAATAGACATGAGTCACGTTCAAGGCTTATACAGACAACTCGCACACATACATACTACACACAGCTGATCGATATTACAAGGGTGAGAGAGAGAGAGAGTTGGAAAAAAAAAGAGAACTCACCATGCAGACCGCGTGCTCGTCGAAGGGATTCCACGGCACCGACTCCGGATAATGCCCGAGGACTTTGCTCTTGTAAGCTCGATCCAGTGGTGTACATTGCAGCGAGTCACCTGTGAAAATAGGGAATTCATGTTAATTTATATTGCTATTGGGCAAATTTGCATGTTGATTGGAACACAAGTGTCTGCTACTACTGTGTGTTTCTGTGAAAGGGGAAAGTGAAGGTATAATGTGGTTAATTCGCACGCACGTCAATTGTGCGATGTTGTGTAGTGTGAATTTTTTTTTTTTTTTTGAGCTTGCGACGTTTGTTTGTATATTTATTCAAAGATATAAAACGTTGTTTTTCTCTTCGAAAACGTATATTATCCCAGAAGAGATATTGAAAAACTTCGAAAACGATTTTTCAAAACCTTCGCGCGCGACACAGGCCAAAATGTATAATAATATTTCATCGAAAAGCTCCCAGGCGCACGCCAACGCAATACACGTTGAAAATATATAATCCTCTGAAAACTTTCCACGCGACCACCGCGAAACCACAGAGCTATATGCACGCTACAAACTCGCGCGTATATATATAGTGGTAAAACACATTTTCTATCCCGCGAGTCGTTGCTACATAAGCCTGTCAACGTCCCAAAATTTAACACGCCAAATTTCGCGTTTCCGTATATTTCCCTTTCTCGTGAATATATAATCACGGCTTTTACGTCGAGAATAAAAAAAAGGAGTGTTATAAAAAATCGATTTTTATAACGTGCGTCATCGGACGGAAATCGCGTTAATGAGGGGTGCGTGCGATTTTAATTAGCATTGTAAATGCTCTGGCACGAGATCGTTTGCACGTGAAACGACGATATCGATTGTTAACGCTGCGTAACTCGACGGTGGATTTTCATATGTACGTCAATTCGAAGTGTTCGGTTGTCGTTCGTTATTAATTGACATGCTTCTTGGCTATACGTTGATAAATCTAGAGAGATGCAGTTTTGTTTTTTTGGAAAATTCTATTTTAGCGATTTTAAGTTGAACTTTACACTTAGGGGAGCTTTATCCTGATCGAAAATAGAACTAACAACCACCATCCATCAATTAACGACGATGATTCAGCCTCGATAAAATGGATTATATCGACGTTTCCAAAATAAAAGTATCGCCTGGCCTAAAGACTCAACGTCAATTATTCTCGACCCAATAAAAAAAAATTCGTTTCACAAAGTACATACAAAAAAAAAAAGCTTCAATTTTCCCAACCGTCTTCTTGGCACCACATTACAAGGTGAATGCAGGCGAGTATATAGAGCTTTTTTTCTCTCTCTTTGCGGTCGTTGCCCGAGTAAACGCGAAAGCTTTGCAAAGCGCGCGTACATGCTTATTTCGAGGCCCTTTTATCGAGAGACCGAAAGAGAGAGAACGCGAGTCTATTAATACGAGAAAACGGTGAGCTTTCATATTTTTTTTTATTATTTGGTTTCCGGTGCCGTACGGAAAATCTATGCGCGCGATCGATCGAAAAATCTAGCGCGAGTTTAGTTTTTCTTATACGGGCTCTTGTTTGTTCGTCGTGTATTTTTGGTGGAGAGCGAAGTGATGAGAGAAAACAAATCAGCTTCGATGAAGTATCGGATTTAATGATGACAGGATGAATGATGGATATGGTGCGGAAACGTTTATAATTTTGTTTTTCTTATTAAAAATTGAAATTAATAATTTATAATTTTTCAATTAAACCCAGCCGAAAAAAAAAACACGTAAATGAACAATTTTCAACTCAGACGGTATATATCGTCCCATCATCTCTTCAATCTAAATAAAATTCAATCACCATCGCCCGCCGACGTATTGTTTACGGAAGAAGCGCGAGAAAAAACAGTAAAGGGCGAAAATTCGTTATCTCGTCGTCGTCGTCGTCGTCTCGCCTCGTCGTCTACTGCATGTATTTTAATCTCGAATCTTAATTGTCCTATCCCATAACAACAACACATAGCACACACAGAGAGAAAACCTTGAAGGGAGGAGAAGAGGAGATGGAAGGCAGGTTCAATCTCCGCACGGAAATAACCTCTTTTACCCTGCAGAAAAAGAGGCACATACACACACACACACACACACACACACACACACACACACACACACACACACACGTTGATAATACCAATTGGGATATCAGGTCAGGCCTATTAAGAAAAAAATTTTTCGGGCAAACGTCAGCGCGATACGGCTTTTATTGGGTACATCACGTCTTCGACACGCGCGCGCAAGAGAGAAAGAGATGCGGGCTTATAGTATGCTGTGTATCTAATAATTCCCTCGACGACGAGAGCTTCAGCCTCTTTTTCTTCTTCTCCTCTGTCGATGATTAATTTACTCGATGACGCTTCGTGTGCACGCGCTTGCTTTTTGAAAGTTTTTTTTTGAGAGGGTTGTTTTAAAATGCGGATTTCGAGGTTGATTGATGAGTAATTTTGTTGTGCTTTTCGGGAAGATTATAGATTGAATCACTTATGAAGCGGTCATGAGTTGTAGATCTAAAATTTTTAACAGAACAATTTGCTAAATGATATATCAAGACTAAAGGCTGTAAAATTGTTAGACAAAAGAGTTCTGCCACCTAGTAGCAATCGAAAGAAACTGTACTTTCACTCGAATGGAAATTTTTTTTTTGGTGTTGTCCACTGTATGATATGTAATCTTGAAATACTTGCAACCATCATGAAGCAGAAAATATTATTTTCTCAGTTTTATATATCTCAGCATTTAAAGTCGAGCATCTTTCTGTCAGAATTTTATTAAATTACAAGTTTTTGGTCTAAAATTTACAAAATTTCATCTTAACTGAATTTTCGCTTGGAGAAAAATAAAAAAATTTTCTTCTGATTATGCAAGGACTGCCGGAGACAACCGAGTAGAAAAATCAAAACGACGCTTTCATAATTGCTCGACTAAAAAAGGAGAAAAAAAGAGTTTTCGACTCCAACAGTCGTTGCAGAAATTATTAAATTTAAAAAAAATTTCAATAACACATCTCATACACATTCCGTAAATTAACGTATAATCATCGCATAGACAACGTAACTCTCCCAAACTCCATAAATCACAAAACCATTTTCCCCGTCACATATATATATATATATATATATATATATATATATATATATATCCCTCGCAATGCACGTATCCACCGACCAGAACGCGTTATAATTCCATAAAATCCAATATAATTCCAAAGCTCAACGAAGCTGTCCAAGCCAAAGCTCGAATAGCCAACATGACATTCCAATCCCAAGTCACATAAAAGCAAAACTCCTACGGTATTATACATAATATCGACGACAGTATAGTAAATAAAATTTAACAAGTATAGTGACTCGACAGGGAGGGTGACAACGACAACGACGACGGCGACGAAGCGCTGAGAGGACAAATCAATAAAACGACATATGTATGGGTTAAGGTACAGTGGCACAAAAGAGATTCTCTCTCGGCGAGTTCAGCTTAATCAAGGCGATACTCTCCTCGTTTTATAAGAGAGAATCATTCTTGCCAAGTCGTATTGATTCGGTTGCTCGTTTTTTTTTCTTCTTTTTTTTGCGAGCGTAATTGCACGATGAGCCAATTAATGCTATATGGACGTAACTCTATAAAGCGCGTTTGCAGTTTTTTTTTATTTTACGTCTCTCTATGTGTGTTTATTGAGAAAACACTGTATCTCGCGTGTTCAAACAATCAGATGCACACACGACTGCGTTTTGTTTGCGAGTGCTGCTGTATATATATCTTTTTTTTTTATTTCGCTTCGCGTTGGAAATAAAGCTTTCTTTGTTGTGTTGGTTTTCTGTACATAGTTGGTTGTAAATATTGTTGCTGCGGAAAAGAATTTCAATAGGGTACGACGTTAAAAATTAATAAAATCGATTTTACATTTTACGAAGGGTTGTTAAGAAATTTACATTGTTCCCCATATAAAATCGAACGAGGTCAATCTAATTAAAAAAAATTTTAGTGCACAACGAAAAAAAAAACAAGGTAAAAATCGTCCTTCAATTAAAATTCAAACCCATTTTTTGTTTCAATCTCAATCAGGAAATCCCACGCACATCACGTCAAAAGGAAAATGATTGAAAACCATTAAACACATCGATCAACATATTATCGTCATACTTCGCGAGAAATGTTTACCATAATCTAACAACTTCTCACAAAGTTAACCTAAAGTGTACATAACGTATACTCCACATAATTTGCGTGCAAATCTCACGCACGCATTCTCGGTAATCAATTATTTTCACCTGACGCTCTGATAATTTTCAATCCACTTCACTCGGTAATTAGAATTTTCCAAGTTAAAAAAAAATGAAACAGCTGAGTATGCGTCACAGACTTATTGTGCACTATATACACACGCGCCCTCGAAATAAAGTACATCAACTCGCTCGAGTTAAGTTTCTCTCTCTCTCCCTTTTCCATGCAACGGGTGATGATGTCATCGTGTATGAGTACACACGGATACGGGAATTAGTTGAATTTTTTCGTTCGCAAATGCGCCAACGAGTTTGCGGCTATTTTTGGGTTGTTTTGTACGCGATCGATATGCGCCTTAAACTGTATATTTTTTTCTGCGGTTTTAGACTATTATGTATACGTATATATATGACGAAATCCTTTAAAAAAACCACACTTTTCTGGGGTCTAGAATGGCAAAAATTTTTTTTAATGCTAAGGCTTCCGGACCTTTTTCCTCTTCTTTTTG
>JAWWMK010000023.1:65761-108277 GCA_035047105.1 Galeopsomyia nigrocyanea | reverse complement strand
GTTTTGTTATTTCTAATGATATATTAAAAATCCAGATTTTATAGTAACGTCCTTCATAGTAAACTCGAAAGGGGGCCGTTTTGCCCCGGGGAGCCATTTTGTTCCACCTTCCCCTATATTTAACGAGATCAATATAGCCATCCAAAGATTTATTACCAAATCAAAATCAAAAGGAGATGATACAGACCTTTTTCTAGACGTATATTTACACTTTACATCTGTCGTAGGCAATTTCATTAATTCAATTTAGATTGAATTCTGTAAAAGACGGTCTGCTCGCATTTTTTTCTTGCAAAAAAATGCCTTTCATAAATATTTCAGAGGAGATAAACGAGATGCGGATATTTGCAGGCGGCAGAGAAAAGGTACGAGTTTCCAAGTGAAGCGTAATGCGCCGCGACAACGTGAATTTAGCTGATGAAAAGAGCGGTAAAAAACTACGCAGAGGTGTGCGCAAAGGAAAAATATGCCGGGTGAAATGGACGAGCTCATAGGTTGTGTAAGCGTGCGCAGCAGCAGCAGCAGCAGCAAAAACATTGTTTATCGTGGTTTTATTTGAGCGAGTCCCCGATGAAATTTCCGCCTGCGGCTTACATGCGCTCAACTCTATGCGCGCACGCAGGTGTAGCTTTAAAGCTCGCTGTTGCCTCGTAATTACGAGATTGAAATAGCGCCATTCTACGCTTACTTCCTAATTAATTGCCGATCGATTCCAACAAAGTAACGAGCAACTATCAATATACTTGCTTTTTCGCTGGCGAATTGCCTATACCTTTCTATTCCACTATTTTTTCGATCAATACTCTACTCATGCAAAATCATGCAGTTAGCTGCGATCAAATGATATTTTACAGAAATTACCGTATTTTCGCCTCAAAGAACCATTTGAAGATTCTTTTTGCAAACTCATTAGTCGAGCTCGATTCATTCATTCATTATTTAATGAGACATTAGGCTGTATCACTTTTGATATTTTTCACTTTGACCAATATTATCTTAAAAAATTTCATTACGGCTAAATTTTAGGCCAACATTTTCTATCTTATTCAGCATATATGGAATTATTAACGCAGCAACTTTTCCAAACCGTGGTAATTAAAAATATTTTCCATTTCTACTTACGAATAACAGTTGTTTGTTATATCGCAAAACTTGTTTGTTTTGCGATATTTCAATTTAATTACGTCACGAAAAAAGTTAGTCGAAAATTGTCAAAATGCGGAATAATCGCATGGAATATGAAATGTGATTGTTTACAGGTAACGTGCTTTAGTGAATGCAAATTATACAAAAAATAGATCTCTTACTGAGAACCCGACTAGCGTACAGGACAGTAGGTATAAATTATAGATAAAGTTGATATATTTAATCATTTTATATGTCAGTAAAAAAATTTAGACTGTAATCTGTAAGGTAATATTTTTCCAAATCTAGAAGTATCCTCAAACCTAACAAGAACGAGAAAGAGAGAGGCAGAGAAAGAAATTTCGATAGTAATAAAGTGCATGGGGTGTGGTTTGAAATAGATAACAGGGACTAACCCACTTATCGATTGTACTGCTTGAGCGCACGTTCTCTAATAGCTCTATTAAATTTATTTTAATCTCTTTATATACTGGCTGTCACAACGATTCTTAAATATAACAAGATTATTCAAATAAATTAAATATCTTTCTGAATCTAATTGAAAACTATTTCAATATTTATTTTAAATATTGTTTACTTTGATATCTCTCTGTTTAAATTATAAACGGTTAGGTTCTAGTGATAATTCTAATCTTTTAATTTTTGTACTTAGACTTTTGAAATTTTGTACATATACTTATACTGTTAAAACATCCAAAATTATGAGCCCGAGTTGAATTTTTCTCAGTATCTTTAACTGATTTTGACATATTATTAGGTTGTTTTTCCAAGCATTTTTTTCGAAAACCTCCATTTTCACCAAAATAGTTGTTCGGGTACGCATTTTTTGATAAAAAAGCCCTACAAAATTTGCTATAAATTTTTTTTCAGCACACTGCGCGTACAGTTATGGTTGTACGCCCTCTGAGCAGGGAGTACAATACTGCATTTTCTGTCTAAAAGTAAAATGCAGTATTGTATTGTCTGCTGAGGACGTACAACCATAACTCTACGGAGGTGTGCTGAAAAATTTTATACGCAACTCGGGACTACAAATAGGCGAGCACACACTGTGTGAAATGCCGACCCCGCGTCGCTCGGTCGGCAACGTCACACAGTGCGTACAACGCCTATTGTACTCCCTCGTTGCGTAATGTACTATTTAACTTATTTCCCTCCCAAATAAATTATGAAAGGTACATTAAATATATAAAAAAGACTGCTAAAGAATTTTCATTTTTCTGACATTTTTTTATTTATTTCATCTGGAAATGAGTTTAAAAAAAATTTGATAGCAAGTTTGTAGGATAGTAGTTTGTAGGACTTTTACTATCGAAGAAAACGAACCCCCATAAGATGGTTTTGCTGCAGTAGAAAGTCACCTGGAACATCGTCCGTAAAAAGAGCTCAACATCTCGCATAGTTATGATTCAGGCCACAAATATGCTAATTTGGTAAGGTGGGGTTTGAACTTTTTGTATTATGAAGTAGAATAAGTTATTAAAATTTTGACACCTTAAAAACAGAACCTGAAATCCTATGTTTAAAAAAAACGTTTTACTGAAAAAATGTTGAATTTAACTAACAAATCATTTTAAACCAAAATAGCTTGGTTTTTCATTTTAAAACAAGATGAGATAATTTATGGCAAGTTTCTACATTTAGGGAAAGGAATTGAGAACATTAAAGAAATTCTCTAATATTTTAACGATATAAGTCGTTTATCAATTAGTAAGGTAGGTGTTCCCAATATGGGACTATAACCAATATGGGACTATCGTCGATTTTGATATGTTCGCGATGCTTTGGCAGTGCTAAACTGTAACATTATACTTTGTACTATCAAATAATGAAAGTTTCGTAGATTTGAATCACCCCCGAACGCTAAATCCGTTTTCCAGCAGCCATGTCGTGTTTTAGACAAGCAAGTCTTCGGCCTCATTGAATTTCATGCAGTTAAATATTTATTGTTTCAAGTAGTTTCATATATTTTAGCATAAATCTGCGATACACCATTCGATTCGTCTTCTTTTACCCTTTTAAAATCTCTCATCAGAGATTTTCTAGCGTGTAAATGAGCCAAACGCCGCTCGAATTACTTTTGTCTGTTGGTTGTTGTCGGTTGTACCAAAAATGGGTCTATACCGAAAATTATTAATATGGATTATGAAAAAACACCACATTAATGTTTTTCCATGTTCCAGTTTAGAATTTCTATGAGTAACTTAAGACAAAACTTGACAGTTAGTCAAAATAAATTTACTTATTCCACTTGTCAATGATAGAATTTCAATTTTCGTTATAGTTTTAAAAATTAATGTTTATATGTAACTGTAGCATTATCACATTGTACTAATTAGCTTATAACACTTGAAAAGTGATAAATCTTGATTTTTTAACTTACTTATACATATCTCGTATGATTCATATACGTAAAAATTCCCTTTTCTCTAATAGCCCCATATTGGGCACACTGTCTTTATATACCAAAAAAAACTAGTTGCATTCAAAGTACAATAAATCGGGCTAGATTTCATCTTTAAAATCGCGCGACAGACAGTTTTAAAGGGTAAATACTCAGCTTCAAAACGAGTCCACCCCCGTCGAAAAATTCATTAATGATAAAAAGGTATGGCTGTTTGTCGAAAATAGTCCCATATTGGGTAGATATTAAAATTTAGTTATGTTATTTAAAAGTATATAAAATTGCAGTTTTGCAGAATGTCTATATGCACGTATAAAGTTTGTATTTCCATTGATTCATCTGTGCGTCAACCTTCCAAATTTATACAATTTATAAAATGATCCATCTTAAAAGTTACATGCATTGAAAGTTTCACTGTACTTGTATAAAAAAAAAAGTTAATTGTTTGTCATAAATTAATAAAGACTTTTGATAATTTATTCTAAAAAATTTTCACTAAGCAAAGCTATAGTAGATCAATTAATACTTTTGTTACAAAGAAAATATTTAAAGCGTAGAAATCAGGTCGGAAATCTATTTGATTTAGTGGAAATTCTTTATAAGCCAGAATTTGAAAATAACCCGGATGAAAAAGCACGTGCCCCCATGAAAAAAGATACGTGCCTTAATATTCTGTTTTATAAGTAATTGACGCAAAATCACAACATTTCCAACATTTTATGCAAAAAAGTACTTATGGCACATGCCTTTTTTAAGAAAAGGACATATGCTCTGAAGCACGTGCCTTTTTTCAGCCGGGAAGCGTATGTGTTAGCTACTTACGAGGCTATTTACGACCAAACGGCATCTCTAAGTGGAGCCTAGTTTATTGGAACTCGACTAGCTGTAGACGGAATCACTCAATTTAGCGATTGAGCCAGAAGGAAGGGTGACCAAAGTTTTAGTTGTCTTTCAGGAAAATAATTACTTTATGCAAGATTGACGACATTAGATGAAATATTCATCATGGAACTCAATATTTACACATTGAAAAAAAAAATTCTCTTGTAACAAAAGGATTTGTTCAAGATTACTGTCCTCTTATAATAAGAAAACCATTGTTTAGTGTTTGTAATCTACCTGTTGGTATTCCGTAAGAGTCTCTGATGAATAAACTATTTTACCGAAAGCCAGATATAATATATGCGTGTTTTAAACACGCAGAGCTGTCTTACGCGTTTATATCACGATCTTTTTATATTTCCTGTTCAATTCTACCTTATCATCCCATCTGCCGTTTCATTTATTCAGTTATATTATGATTATACTAGCATTTAATATAAAGGCATAAGCAAAAAGTGCGTCTTCGAATATTTTTTCATGTCGGTCAAGTCTAGTACTTTTTCTCAGAAAAGTCAAGAAATACTGACAAATTCGTAATTTCGCACTAACAAGAAAGAAATTACATTTTCTTTTAATAACAAATTGGGCTATGTGAAAAAATTCATAATATTCAAAGTTGAGAAAATTTCTTGTTTTGATATAAATTGGATATAAATTGGAGGGATTCGTAATATTAATATTTATGGAGATTATTTGAAAACACGGTAGAAGCAAGTAAATGAACCTAACCATACATAGCGTTGGTTCGTTGATCTGATCTCGGAGTTAAAAGTGTTTCGTTTCGAATGAAACAATTTAAGTTGTCTTGAAATGAAAGAAAAGGTAGCTTAACTGAAAGCTAATAAAGTACAAGATAAATTGATGTAATTTGCAGTACGTATACAAAGAGCTGAAAGAGTAAGACAAAGAATTTTTCGATTTCGTCAAAATAAAACGTATGCATCAATGCATACGACAAATTTTTATGTCTTTACTTCCTTAAAAAAATGTTTAAATCTGTGAAACCATTAAATTTAAGATATTATATCGAGTTTGTATTTTAACATATAAATTATTTTCCATTAAAATCATTAACACCAACGTAAATGATTAGCCATCAAAAAAAAAGTTTTTCTTTTCTTCATGAAGCTATTTTCATATTTTATCGGTTGCACTGTTATGTTTACTGATATGTAAGAAGACGGATTGCACTTCTATTTTTATATACATGATATTTACTGGCTATAAATCTCAACAACAAAATACGAGTTATTTTTCAAATGTGAAATACAGCATGAAGCGAACAAAAGAAACTTTTTTGCACGACAAATATCCTATTGGTTTGTACGCGAATCGTTGCGTGAAATTGCGAAAACTTTCTTTCGATTCAGAAACAGCATTATATGAGTCCACGGGTGATCGCAGGTGTTTTCCAAGATAACTTTTGTATTGTGAAGAATAGACCCATTATTTCCATTTTTCAAAACTTTTTACGAAGAAAAAATAATAATTGTCAGTTATTGATTATTGTCGGGATATAGAGTTCGGAGCTTTCCTATTTTTGTTTTGCTAACCTTGTATCATAGTGATATAATACCTTCGTTTTGCTAGCCTTGTATCATAGTGATACGTAGTCATAGTGACTTGACTGGAGAAAAAAAATCTGAATTATTGCTATGAACTTGCGATATATTAACCAAAAAAATTAGGCGCACTACAATTTACTTATTATTTTCTAAAACTCTATTGTTTACATTCAAAACTCAGTCTAGTGAATATCTAAACTATGTACTACAAAATCGTAAACTATTATATTGATATATTGTTTTTATTATTTATTAATGTTAGTAGGCCATTTTTTAAAATAATACTACGAAGTTATTATTTTCTTCTATTCCAGTTTTAGGTATGCTTTATCTACGTATGTCGGTACATTGACTACTTCTCGAGTCTTATCGATCACGGTTGAACTGGTAAAGTCCACTCAGAGAATTTCTAGCTTTGTGTTACGTTCAGCAGGTGGCGCCAGCTTGAAACATACGTTTGATTTCAATTTTTTAATCAATAATTTTTTGCAAATCTTGCTATGTATTTGTTAGTTAATTGTTTGAAATTGTATAGATACGTCAATCTTTAAGTTGCAGTTTCATTTGCAGCGTCATTTTTTTAATGTGAAAGTGACATACCCACACACACACCTATTGTCAATGATGGCAGCAAACCATAGGTTGTTAAACAATTTAAACGGTAATTATAGTCAGAAAGTTATTTTCGAAATGTAGTGAATTATTATGCGCATACTTCATATTGTATGATAGGGGAAATTCGGGCAAGACAGAAGTAAATTATTTTTTTATACTACAGACTCATGTGTTAAGTCTTTAAACTACGCGGGTATATATTATTAGTGCTGTTGGTATGTGGTAGTGCACATATTTCACACAGCGATAGCATGATCGCCGATCAGAAATCCAAATATTGATTATTTTAGCTTAGAATTTTGGCAAGTTAACGAAGTGTACCTGTTTTTCGCTCGGATCTTCAATTAATTCAATGAATAATATTGATTAGATTTAATAATTATTTTGGGTAGGATGTTCGTAAAAAAAGTTTTATGCAAAATTTTTTTCATTTATTTTGGTTATTGGATGCCTAATTTATATTTCCTACTAGATTTTTTACATTTGATACCAACTTATTCACAGATAATGATTACATTTCCAAAATCGTATTATCATTTTCCATTATTTGCCTTAGAAATATTTACCAAAATTATTGCATAAAAAAATTAGAACATTTCGTCTGTAGAATAAAAAATACCTGTTCAGGTGCTGAAAGAGAATTTTTCAACTGAGGGCTCGACTTTTTTTTCCTTTTGGAAGCTAAGGATGATAGATAGCGATTCGAGTGATTCGTAAAGAAAGTGCGATATGTCCGAAGGGAAACTAGAAATTTATAAGCGAAGAGCATTGCGTAGTAGAAAACTCAATTTTCGTGCAATCTTTTCTTAATATAGGTACTTATAACACATCTCTAACATTTTGTTAGGTTAGTAGTAGAAAAACATGCGATATCCGAAGTCAACAACGGTTCCCGAGCACAGGCCGCTATTTATAGTACAAAATTATCAATCTAATCTGAGGCAAAGCATTGTGTTTGGATTTAACATATTTTCGCTTAGAGAAATTGATGAGGCACTTTCTCACCCAAATAATATATAGATAGATGTAAACATGCCAATTAAAGTAAATTAACTTAGCAATCGTGGCACAATATGAGGAAATTCTTTTAAAAAATGTCATCAGTAAAATAAAAAATTTCTAGTTTGATATGATGTCGTATTAAGATGTTATAAGCCCTGAAAGTTTATGTCGCTGCTCCTTTCAAAGTTGTGCTTTCAGAATATACCCGTCCCTCGCTTTCCCTTTTCCAGCGCCCCTCGTCGCCGTCCACTACTAAATTATATTCATATTGACGATACCTCGGATCAAGTCTTTAATGGGAAGCTTCGCTCTTACTAATCATTTTTCAGCCACCGTGGCTTGATTGAATCTTGTTAAGTACGCCACCCTTGAAAATTACTTTCCTCGCCAACCCATCCAACGAAATCTGTAATCGACGTCGTTACAGTGAACTCGTTATTAAATTACTTCGGGCATCATTATAATTGTTTTTGTATCAGTATATTTAGCAAATCTATCGCTATTTTAGTTATATCTTGCGTCTTTTTTACATAGCAACTTTTTGCTTCGAATTAACAGTACAACTTATTTACTTTCTGATAGATAAGGTTGTTTTATAATATTTGATTTGAATATCAAAAATGTCTGCTACGAGAACTTATTTTTTTTATCTCAGCTTTCATTCCGTAATACTTTATAAAAGTTCTACATTGATTACTTGGCATAGGTATGTGAAATTTTGAATATATAATTTAAAATAAATACTATAAACTTTATTACTGCGCTTCTTACTTGGTGAAGTTAGACGCTGTGAAAGTTTAAATGGAACCTAGTACAAGACTGTTTCAGAGAAGAAACGCACAGTATAATATCATGAATCTTAAGACTGACTGTACCATTTTTCCGGAGCTATAACTTTTTCCCGACACTTATCTCTCGTGAAAAGTTAAGTTCTTTCTTATTTTTGCACTTGGTTCACTAGTTTTTTTTTGTTTGTTGCTAGAAAACAAGTAAATGCTGTCGTAAAAGCTAGCTTAAGCCATTTGAAGGGCTGCATATTTTATGCGCCAATGATATTTTTTTCGTCCATAAGTTTGAAAACTTTTTAAGCGCTCACGCCAACTTTTATTTTTATATGGATTTGAGGGATTATCTTAGACCAAACGTACCCAGCTGGTTCCTGTATTGTATTTTTGACTTTAAGTAAAAGAAAAATAGTGTGTGCTGCGCATTGAGCAAAGTATGCCGCATCTATCTCCCGAGATATACATAACTATTTGAAGTATGCTCGTAAAATATTTTTCTCGAAGTTTTGAGAGAATATGAATTTTAACGGCATATCGATTTTGATGTGAACCACGCAAGATCGATACTATCAAGCCCTTGAGCTTTTTTTTTTATCAAGAATCGATTAACACGCGTGCCTTATTTGATCTTTTCTGATTAGCGTTCTATTTTCGTTCAGCTGTTATAATGTTGATGGTTGATTCTAGTTGTTTTCATAAATTGAGAGGATAGCATGGAAACTGGAGAATTTTGACTGTGGCTGTGGACACATGTCATAAAATTTCACCCCTCGTGTCAACGTACGGAAGCTCTCTAATAACTGCATTTATATTCTGTGCGACCGTGTCTATCTTGCCGAAATCCCGGCATATTGCCGTCGTTTCTCCAAATCGCCCCGTCAGTGCGGAGTCGCACACGTGAATACGAGAGGAACAGAGATAGCTTGGCACTTTTTGACCGTAAGCGTCGAAAGTAAAGAAGAAAAAAAACACAGAGGGAAAGCAAAAAACATCATTGTGTATTCAGGCCAGCTTTCGGTGGGTTCGATATAAAGGAACAAGAAGAATTGTTTCTAACACCCGCTTGTGGCCCTCTAGGGCAAACAAAAAATCTTTACGAGTCCGCGGCCACAGTCATTTTTTTACTGATGGTCTCTACTCTTATCCGCTCTATTTAAGACTGGCCACGATATGCGATCGATGTAGCTAAATTTCGTTAATAGTGCGAGACTCTGATTTTAACCTCCTGCTGGACACTGCTATGATGCCAGCCGATGAAGTGAGAATTACATGTACATCAAATCGTATTTTTTGTCAACATAAATACTTTTGAATAGTCTATCAATGTTACGTTAAAGTGCCTCTCGAATATTCTCTATACATATATTTTGCAAGTGAGCTGTTGAGAATTTACAAAATGAATATAGGTATAACTTATTTTGTACCGTATTGAATCGCATAACGCAATCTGTTTGATCCGGTTGGTGTATTGATTTTTGCAGTTTTATCTAGCTGAAAACTGAAACAAGAGTATAAAGTATATGTCAGCCAGAAGCTATGTAAAAATAGCTGAATAGGCTATTCTCTTTGAATATGGGCTTTTCATAAGTTGCCGGTGTAAGCAGCTTCCATCGCACTCTATCGTCCGTGTCGACGGCAAATAGTGTCTGCACGATTGACAAATTTTAACTTTTTACATATCATTCGTTGTAACGCAAAATCACGTAGTCGGGATTCGATCGAATGGCACAGTAGGTCATAAGAACAAGATAAACCAGTTCTGTTGAGAATTTATTTCAACTGCTTATTCCTTAACCAACAACACCTAGCTGTAAGTAATCAAAGTTTCATAGGTAGCAGGCATATGTTTTTCTGTCTATGATGTTCACTATTTACAACATGCTTTCTGAGGCATGAGTCTGGGTCACATTTTTGAGGAGCATGAACATTAATTTTTCGTTATTAATTTTCTTTGAAAGCGAAACTCTTTTTGTGTTTAAACATGAAACACTTTTCAATGACAAACAAAAGTTAGCACGAAGGCGTGAAGGAAGATTAAAGGGTATAAGGAAAAACGAGATTAAGTGGTTAAATTCCACCCGAAGTGCGAGTAAGTTCGAAATTTACAAGGAAGAAGAAAAGCACGAGCGAAATAGGGGACAAAAGGCAGAAAGATACGAAGAGTAGGCGTGCACATGTGCTTTCTGTATTGGAGGGGCAGTTTTTGAGATGATCTATAGAGGTAAACATATCATGCCGCCCTCGTACAGATTACAGCCAGTGAGTAGCGGCTACTTGTTACGCCCGAGAAATCTCGTGGAGATGAAAAGAATCTCTAGCAAGTGTATCTGAAAAAGTCTCAGTTTTGCTATATGACATTCGCTGCGATTATGTTATTTACAATTGATATTCTGTTCGCCAACCGTAATTTTTTCATATTCTTGCGACTACTCACCGAATGTGATGGATTATAACGTGACGATAAGAAAATGGAACGCTTAATAAAAACGTACATGTAACATTTGCTATGTAACGAATGCAATATAAAATGCGAATCTACCGCGCAGTTTATGAGAATTCTAAAATAGTCGTAAAGGGACGACAGAGTTCGTAAAAGCGCAAGATATACGTATAGATAGGGGGGAGGGTAAAATGAGAAATAAAAAAGAAATAATCTTTAGATTGCTCGAATAGATCGTCTGGCGAGCATTCGATGGTAGTGGTGCGCATATACTTATAGCCATATTATTATATACTCGTATATATAGAGGGGTGCTGTTTCTCTTGATAATCGTTGGCGGGCTCGCAACTGCATGCGCGGATATATATATTTCCAATAGGCGCGGTGCGGCTTCATTTTTCCGCTATACAGCCGCACATAGTAGCGCATCGAAAGCGATTTCCGAGATATATCAGTCCGTTCTGATTTGATCTGCGGAGGGGCGCTGTGTATTCCGACCGACTGATACTATATTTGGATTGATCAAAATTCACTTGTCAAGCGAATTTCTCGACGAGCATTATTCTAGCTTTCATGATATACTTTGTATATCCATTGACGAGCTTGCAACGCGCTCTCGTGCAATCGGTGCAATAATGTATCCGAGTCGAGTCAGAAAGAAAAAACGCGTTGGCGTGTCGAGCATTCATTATGCATTCGTAATGAGCTACAAAACACGCTTACAAAATTATTAATGCTGTGTGTGGGTGTGGGAGTTTGGATCGGTTATCTAATGAATGCATGAAGGGGAGGCATGGATAGCAGCAGCAGCAGCCATAGCGAGAGCAATAGCGATAAAATCAGAAAGAGCGTATACGCGTGAAAAGTAGAAAGAGTATACGCGTATAAGTAATGCGGCGAGCGAGTATGGGAGAGGTATGGGGGTTTTGGGCGAGGCAGCTAGAGAGCGCAATAATCGCGCGTACGGAGACGAGAGAGAGAGAGAGAGAGAGAGAGAGAGAGAGAGAGAGAGAGAGAGAGAGCGTTGTCGGGGGCGCAGCGCGTTATATTGTCTAGGCAATAATTCGTGTGAGTGTTGTATGCGTGAAAGCCGCAGCGCTGCCGGACAGAGAATCGGACCAAGTAATGTCCACGAAATGGCTGCTTACTATGATATACGTATCACTTATGGGGCGTGATAATGAAAAGATTTGCCGACTCTTTATGACTACCGCGCTGGCTTTCTTTTTCCCGGCCGTCGACTCGCGGCCTCCTACGGCAGCCACCCTTCTCCTCCTCCTCCTCCTCCTCTCGTTTCGTATCCACTTTTGCTTTTACTTTTATTTCATTTCGCTCTTTTTCTTCCTTTCTTTCTTCCTCTGTCACTTGCTCCAGCCGAATATTGCTCGTTTATCAACCAGCTCTGCTCCTAAATCTCCTAAATAATATGCTATATAGCTCATACTTAAAGCTCCCGCGGGTTAACCTCGGCTTTTTTTAAGCTTTGTCTTTTCAATAAATTCTCTCTCTATATTTCACCACATCAACACTACATTCCATATCCAGTCGTATTTCAGATCGAATCGCCGTTTAAGTGCTTTTTGCCATTTCTTTCTCTTTACCCACATTGTGCTGACGCATAAAACTTGTGTACGCGAATTCAACACACCAGACAAAATAAATTTAACATTTGAAGCGCTTGCTTAAAATGTCGCGACCGAAATAAAGATCAGGCGCTACGCTCAGGACCTTATATCATACGAAAAAAAACTAAATTCTCACCATCTCCGGCACTTATATATATATATGAGCAAATCTACAAAAAAAAGCCACAATTCGAGAAAGTTGGGGAGAATTTTCAAAAAGGGTGCACGCTCTTGGGGATGCGATTTATTCAATCTATATTACATACAGAACCTAAAAAAACTGGTGCCCATTCCCAAACCGGCGTGTGACAAACTTTTTTCGCGCATAGAAGCTCTAAAAATAATCGAAAAAAAGAACGCAATTTTCCGTGGTTATTTGGAATTTCATAGAAAACGAAAAATGATAGCGTTAATCTGACTTCAGAATCGAAATCTACGGCTCAAAATTTATCGAAAACTATGTTTTATTTTTTTTCTACTCGCAATTCCTGTCCTTGTAGAGCTTTTAAAAAATAAAATCGCATAAAAACTCAAAACTATGCATTTTCGACACGTTTTATGAAATTTTCGTGTTTTCAGGGCTCTACAGGGCTCAAAATTCAAAGTAGAAAAAAAATTAAAATATGGTTTTCGACGTATTTTGAGCCATAGAATTCGGTTCTAAAGTCAGATTAATGCAACATTTTTCTTTTTTTTATAAAACTCGAAACAACAATAAAAAAACAACAAAATCGCATATTTTCGTTTTTAGCGATATCAGAGTTTGCACGTGATTTTGATACTGTCACGCGCAAAAAATGGGGTGTCACCCTTAAGGAGGAGGTGGGCAAGAGCATTACGAATCTTTTGATACCCCGTAGAACAGCGTGCACCTAAAATTGAGAGAGTGCACCCAGTTTGAATATTTGAAAATACTTTCTCGAATTGCGGCATTTATTTTGTAGATTAAATTTGCTCATATATTGCATGTTATTTTTGCGACACAGCATTTCTGGTGCTTGTTTCTTTACGTTTGGACGTTGATTTATTTCTTAGCGTTCAAATTTTTCCCTTAAAATATGTATTTTAACATTAATAATTTTATGTGGAATATTTTTGCATTAATAATTTACTCTATATTTCTTTTATATGAAAGAGCGTGTATTGGTTAACGGCTTCATTATAATTTAATGTATGAACTGGCAGAGGATAGGTGACAATAAGATGATAGCAAACATCTGAATTTTATGCTCTCAACAATTAACTATTTATTTAAAACTTACATGGTGTCTACGTATTTATTTATGAAATGTAATTGAAAAGCCTGCTCATGGACTTCGTGGCAAAGTAGCTGCTATTTTTTTTAAATTTGGTGTTTTAGGCGCCTTCTCTAGTTTTTGTTGCGCTAGAAATTCAAAAGAAATTACACATAATTGTAATAATATACAAGTTTTCACATTAAATTAAACCTACCACATTGTTTGATTTTGCTATTGCAACTATTACTCTGTGGACAGTCTTTATCAGTTTTGCAAGGTATATTAGGAGCCACAAATTTAGTTTCTCGGCGACGACGATTTGATATATCCGAAGGAATGTGTATTTCCACTATGTTCGGATCGTTCTGTCAAGGAAAAAAAAGAATAATATACAGATCGTGTTGTTACTTTTAATCGAGAAATCACGCATAGAAAAAATTGTTTATTTTATTAAAATATTATATTTTCCATGACAAAATATCTAAATATTTGTTGAAACAAAACTTTTTCAAAAATTACGAATATCATTATCGGGAAAGATTTTTCCAAAAATTAGTGATAGTAATCAAAATCATTAACCTAATTGCTAATTCTGCAATCACTTACCGGTTCTGCGTTTGAAGATTTGAGGTGAATAATATGAATTTTGGGTTCTTCCTATAGCATAGCGATCAACGAAAATGAGGATAAAACGTTTATTAATATCAATTATACGTAGGCCGCAATTATGATCTTCGTCGTAATCGAATGGGTGAAATATTATTACCTTCTTCTTGCCTGAGATACAAGAAGCTGAAGCCGCGACGGCACACATAAGAATAAAGACAATGTGCATTTGATACATTTTTTGTTTGATACTGGCATACAACTGACTTTTTCAACTGCGCGGCACACTCTTATACTGCTACCCGTTGGTCATAAAAAAGACCTTACATACCACAGCTAAATTTTTTTTTAATTTGCAACACGCTGTAAAAGCGTTAAAAAGGATTCTCAATTAGGTTTATCTAAATTGATATTTTTTAATTTGATCATATCTCCGCTTGGGTTCTTTAAAAAAACTGTAAAAACTCAGCGCCATAAAAAAGTTCAATTTAGTTTCTAATAATTAAATAATACACTTTAACGCTTTTTCCTAACCCTGCAAAGCTGTATTTTTTAATATTCTTTTCGTTTATCAAATAACAGCATATTTTTAATGAAACTGTGAAACATAAGTTTGTATTGATAACTATAGTATTGATAACTATAGTAGGAGGTAGATTTTCTAATGGATTTCCTACCTTTCATAAATTGAAAAATGTGTGCAAAAATTAAAATGACCAAATTTGATGATGATGATGATGATGAGGAAATAAAAATGAAAATGTCTCTCAAAATTATGTCTAAAAGCTAGTTTTATATTAATCGAATTTTATTATTTGATTTTATAATATCAAAATTATTCCAATTAGAAAATTTAATAACTTATTAACAATACCTTTTATTAAACATTCCACATATTAGAATAAAAATAATGTTAATAACATAATCCCAATATAAAAAATGTATATTTTCTGGTTATTATATCGATTAAAAAAGGTAACTCATTTTAAAAGTTTTGCTTTTTTCAGTACAAAATTTGAACGTTAATCAATAGCAATAACGAAAATGTTATAACATTTTCTCGATTTTTAAGTAGACGATTGGAATATCCATATACATAAATGCAGTAAAAAGGAGATCAAGGTATTTTCAAGAACATCCAGTCAGACTTGTATGTTGAGATTTAGCGCCATAGTGATCGATAATATTTAATTCACCCTTCAAAAAAAATAGCAAAGTCGAGGAAAATGATTTGACCGCGGAAAACTGTTATTTTTACTTTATTATATTTAGTTATCTTGGCATTTACTTAAGCAAATCGTACTACAGAAACACATGAAATAATTGAGAGAGAAGAGCTTGTATTCGCAAGATCGTACGTCAGCTGTGTATATTTAGATGAGAAGAGCTCTTTCGCGTAAGTTCTTCCGTCTCTCCGCAAATACCTCAAACGTATGCTGCTCGTTCATCAAGTCTGTCTTCGAGTTTAACTTTGGAAGACTTTGACGATCTTATATACAATACTGTTTCATCGCTTCACACACGTTTTTTGAAGATCTCGCCTCGTTACTTTATTTTACTTTCGGATTACCAAGTAACATTTCATAAATCGTTCTAATTTGTTATTATCGCATTTCGCGATTGACAGTCTGAAAAAAAATTAATTACAATCGCAAACATACTATAAATTGATTTTTATTTTTCTAAATGTATTTAAAAATAATCAAAGATTTAGGTCTCATTGATTTTGTTAAGTAGACAGAATACAAGAATTGTTGTATCTTGTATCTACTTATTATTATAAGCTAGCAATACTTCATACTCTTTTCACTTTGAGCTGACATGTCCGTAGGGTTCTCCATGGTGGCTTTCCAAAGACAGACTAATTTCGAGTATCCCTCGTGAAATCCCAAGAGGGCAATAAGGGGCCGGCCCATGATGGCATTGAATTCCATTCATTTAGACAAACACTCTGCACCTAAAGAGCTACAAACTTCTAATTTTCTCATATTTCATCCACACCTATTATATTAATTATTTATTATTACCCACAGACGTTTCCTGCTTTCAAAATGACGGAAACATTACATCTTACCATGAACCCTCTCCGTCTGTGAATAAAGTAGTGCAATTTGCAAGTCCGTGATGTAATAACACCACACTAATAGTAATTGTTTGTCAGATTAATTTTCTTAGTTATTTTGACAAGATTGAAAAGAACAAAAATCAAACAAATGCAAATTATCAATACTGGCGGTATAATTTATAAAATGTTCAAGTTCACTAGAATTAAAATGTATCAATAAGACTTCTCTCAATGAACTTCATGGAATGAAATGATAGTCATAAGATGAATTTGAACAAAGTAAACAACGATCTGCCTGCTGCTCTGCCACTAATAATCACTCTAAATTGAAATCTGTAACTATCAAGTATTCAAAAACAAACTTTGCGCAAATAAATTGATTTGAAGTTGAATGTCAGTAATTACGTACAAAGTATAAGTACGAATGTTATAATTAATTGGACGAATAACGAGCAATAATAAAAGTTGGTGTGAAATTGATCGATAAAAAAACGTTGAGCGAGGGTTTCGGCTATTACTTTGACGCGTGGAATAAAGTTATTGCACGAGCGGATAAGTCAGCTGCGGGTAAGTTATAAAAAGTTAGGCATTTGTTCGATAGCCGGAATGCCAACGCGAATGAAGGTATTCGGCTAAAGATAGAGGGAGATATGAAAAGTATTAAAAGTTTGATATAGATGTATGTATTTGGAAGTTGGTTTCTCTCTCTCTCTCTCTCTCGCTCTCTCTCTCTCTCTCTCTCTCTCTCTCTCTCTAATCCAATATGTCTAAGCGTTTATCGCGGCCTAAACTGTTAGGCGAAGATCGAAGGTCTGTTGCTTGCGCTCGCTCGTGACTCGTGGTCCGTCCCCTCGTGGCCTCTTCGAGATAGGTACTTTGTCGAGCTCCCCTCCCTCTCTTTTGCTTCGGTCTTTTGTGATAACTATGTCTCGACCCAGTGTTGCCTTTGATAAGTGGCTTACTGCCAGACTTTGCTTTCTCTCTCTCACACACATAAGCACTGATCTTTTCTTTAGCTGGCAGCATTTTTACTTGGTTTCTCTCGTTTTAGCCGAGCTCGTCCCAAAGTTAGAGCTTGGTGACGTTCTCGCTGCTCGCCGAATTAAGGGGCTTTTTGCTGTCTCTGCTCGCGCGCTCCCCGATGAAAAGCCCATCGTCATTTCTCTCGGCCAACTTCAAGGCAACCAAGGAGAGAGAGAGAGAGAGAGAGAGAGAGAGAGAGAGAGAGAGAGAGAGAGAGAGAGAAACGACAGTACTGTCGGCTAGGCGGCGTGCTTTGCCGCTGATCCCGTCGATAAATTGTCGCAGTCGCCTGCTCGCACGCCGCTCTTTTCTTCGTTAATTGGCCACAGCATTAATCCTCTTGGTCTTGAAAGTCTGCTGAGATATCTACAATATTTATGTGTGTGGACCGGAACAGCCGCTGACGCAATGACAAATCTTCAAGCCGATGATCAATTTTCATTTCTAATTGGATTTTTCAATTTGCAATGAAAAATTCTGTTGCAGTTTGCATTATCGCCAGAAAAAAAATTAGACGACATCGCATATACCGTACTTCTGAAAAGAAAAATAGAAGAAACAATTGTTTCTTCCAGTTGAAATCAATTTTGACAAGAATTAAATAGAATATGAGATAGAGTAAGTCGGAAATGAACAAAACAGTGGCTGACAGGCCCGAACGGTCTAAAACTACCTGTTTCGCAAATAAAAATGCAGCAGCTGGTAATCTCTGATGTTTGACCATTCCCAGACCTGGCTTTCTTTTGATGGATGGATGATAGAGGTAGGGGCCTGCAAGTTGCTGAGCTTGCACTGCTCGTGCCGCGTAAGCTTGCCGGTGAAATTTTGCCGGTGAAGACGATATCTTTTCAAATGTACCGTGAGAAAATCAGTGTGCACTTGAAAGATTTGGATTTATCACGTTTTTGAAATATGAAAACGTTTCGATAGTTTTAAATAATGATAACATGTAATAGAGGTTTGGTACAGGTACGCGAAGTAATTTCTTCGTCAGTTTATTCCCCATTTTTAAAAGAAAGTTAAGTTGGTAAGTTTCTTATTCATTAAATTTACTGATTGTAGATACAATCAACTGGCAAACTAGCGAATGCTTCGATGATTTGATAAAGGATGGGAAGTGCAGGACAAAATCGTGAACGATTGGAGCTGCTATTTGAATAAATTTCTTATTTGCGCGATATGTAAAATAGTATATTGCAAAAGTAATGGAAAGTCTTGTGTAGAAGTAAATGTTGAGTTTTATGTGAAAAGTTAAGTTTGCATATATAGATGGTATACATACGTAGGCAATGTTTGTTGGTTATTTATTGGCGCGTATCATGCACACAGTAGATTAGAGCTGGTGAGCTTCGATAAGAAAGGCAGGATCGATGTCCAAAGATCTGAAGACTAGTAATATAGCGATCGCCGTGGAGTTGCGCGGGCGTTATGGCTGTCGGGCATGCGGTGGTATAAGCAGCGAGCAGCACAGATTTAAGAACAGCCGCGAGACACGCAAATCCGCGCGAGTTTGAGCGTGCAAAAACCAAAAGGCGCTCGATATATACTTGGGACTTGTTGGCAGTAGTGGAAAAGAAGCAATGAGGGATATTCCAGAGGGAATTAATGGAAGAGGTATAGAGGCTGATTAGGTGGAGAGTTGGCCGGGACTCGGGGATCTAATTTTGTTTGCAGGTCGTAAAAATAGTAGTAGGGAAGCGCTTTCTATTGGGGGCGGTGGGGGAGGAAAAGGTAGTTGAGCGCGCGCGAGCGGACTGCGAGAGCAAAGTGGTAAGGGAGGGCTGGCAGTCAGCCTTTGATATATGGTCAAAGCCGTCCTGGCCGGAACCGAGGCCGGGCGGCTCGGCTCAGGATGTTCACGAAGCTGACGTGATCCTTTCCTGATTTTGGCAAAACAGTCGGTAAATAAGCTCCAAGATACTACACGCGCGAGCGTCAGCGCCAAGGGGGAACGGGGGACAGCTGCCAAGAGGCGCTGGCGTTCAATCACACGCCAGACCAACAACATCCTCGGCTAATTGAATTATGAGAGCGAATAGCCAAGAGGCGCTGATTCGTCGAGGCTGGGCGTGAGAGAAAGCGAGAGAGAGAGAGATCGAGAGCGAGATTAATGAAACGACTCGGCGTGCCGATTGAAATCCCGCAGCTTATTGCCAGCTCGTCGCGCGGTTCGGCCTGTTTATCACCAATTATCCCAGCAATAGCGGCAGTAGCGCGAACTTCTTCAAATCATAAGCCGACTGATTAGCTCAATGGTGCACTGAACTTTACGCTTTCCGTGAGGCCATTAGTCAAATCAATATAATAGTCAGATCGATGAATGAAACGTCGAACTGCTGTGCTCAATTGGTTTCACCGCGAAACACGACAAACCCATCGAAGCTCGTATTCGCTCGGAGAAGCAATCAATTTTTCATTTTTCACTTGTGTCCCGCAGCATTAGCGGCAAGATCTTTATTCCATGAGGCAACTACAACACACAACTAATATAGATATGCCAGATGCGTGAGCACAAGATTTATAGTGGACGCGCGGTTATTAACGATTAGCGGCCGGACTTGGTTTGCTTTTCCTGCAGGCGGCGCGGGCGGCCGTATCCGTCGGAACGGTTCCGTTCTGCTGAACTTTTTTCCTCCCTCTCCGCTGCGAGCCGAAATGTCACGTTTCCTCCTAGCTTTCCTTGCTATCGTATAGCTTCCTCCCGCTGCGACTGTACGCCCGAAAGAAGCAGCTCGCTCGAAATGGCTTTCGTTTTTTCTTGCCCCCCCCCCCCCCCTCGCGAGCGAAAGTGACTGGCCGGCTGGATACGGCACAGTGCAGTGCCAATTGAGAAAAACAAGAGTGAGTTACGAGCTAAGGGTGTGCGAGCTTTTAGCTATCTTCCGCTCGCTCGCTCAATATGCGCTGCTGATACATTTAAATTTGCCGCGCGCTGCTTTTACGCTCTCGTCACACGCGCCATTGACTAGCAGGCAGCCCCTGGCCATCCGGAATTTCCATTAGCTAATTAACGCCTGCACATACACACACGCGCGCACACTCGATTCATCGATCCGCAACGTCCGCTGCTGCGAATACCTATACAACTATTTCCCTCGCTCGCAAATCTGCGAACGCGCGGCTTAATCATGCTTTGATGCTCCAAACTCTGATCGCGATGTCGCTGCTGTGAGCAAATATATTCGAAAAGAGACAATTGAATTGAATTGAATTTATTATTAAATTGGCTAAGGGCGGTCACTAGATTTCTCTGGCTAGGCTCTTAATAGCCATAGGCTTGGTACATATGAGGTACCTCTACCCAAATGCGCCATCTACCCAAATACGCCACTTGCTCTTATTTCATATGTACGCTTGCTACAGAGGTACGCCGCGGTGACATTATGTTTGTACTATTAATTAATGAAAGTTCCAATGATTTAAATCATCTCCCGATATGAAATTCGTTTTACACGAGCTCTTTTATGCTCTGGATCAGCAAATTTTCCAACCCTCCCAAATTCTTCCCCACGAATTATATGTGTCATTTTAACTATTCCAATACACCTAAACATAAAACTGCGACTTACCATTCGATTCGCCTTCTTTTGCTCTTTAAAAAGCACTCATTAGAAATTTTTTATTGCATAAATAAGCCAAATGCTGCTCCAGTTACTATTATCATTCGATTCGACCCAAGCCACTTTCGAAAATCCTATATAAACAGTGGGTAAAAATTTCAATTTCATATAGTTATCAATATATTTTTGCATTTCTTTGTTCAAATAAAGAAACGCAAATGTAAAAGAACTCGAAAAAAATTCATTTCGACCAATTATTAACGGATAATGGCCAATTTCTAGTTTATTTTTTAAACCAGTGTTTATTAATAATTAAGAAATTACCACATAATTTATCATGTGAAAATAGCACGTCTTCATAATAAATGTTGATACCGAAAGTTATTTTTCAGTATCAAACAATATTTTCATCTGCCAAAATAGTTTTTTCTTAAAGTGGCGCAATTGGGTATACTCACTTTTTTACACCAAAAATAAGTTGTTCACTTCAAAGTGTTATAACTCTGGTTAAACTTAACCAAATTAATCGTGCGAGGCATCATTTTAAAGGGTGAACGGGCAGATTTCAAATGAAGCCACGTACGTTGGAAAATTCATTCAGCGTAAAAAGTTATGACGATTTGAAATCTTAGTAGCGTAATTGGATAGACGTACCTTATATATAATCGTGAGCGGCGCAGGCTCTTAGGTTTTACAATAAAGTAAGAGCGAGTATAATACATATAAAACTTAAATCTAGGTGATAATAATAAAAATATATCGAAAGATAAATAAATAAATAAGAAGATATACAGATAAAAATTAAAATAAGAGAAAAAATAAATGAATGACGAGAATTGGATGACTAGCGACGAGTGTTGCAGGTCCCGTCGATGGGAGCTCCTTGTTTAATACGGCTTCGAAATACACTGCAGTAGGATTTGATACATTCCATGAAGTGTTTGAAGAGATGTGGCTTGAATCAAGGCCGGTCAAAGTAGGTATGTACAGTATGAGGGATGTTGTTCCAAATGTAAGACATCGTAATGTGGAAAGAGTGCCGGTAGGATTCCGTTGGTGTTGAGGACATCTTTTTAAAAAATTCCAAGCGTCGAAATAAAATCAATAGGCAAGTTAATTTTAGATTTGGCCGAAATTAAATTTGAATTTTCGTGCGAAAACCCGAGCGCGTTCGCGTCGTTGGGTCCAGAGGGCTGCGTCATCGAGTCGAGAGAAAAGGAAAAGCAGGGAAAAGCGAGAGTCCTTTCGAGTGGTGGACGTCGGAGTGGGAAGATCACGCGGAGATGTAGCCGGAAGATTGAGTAAGTTTTGCATTGAATTTAAGTGTATCGCGAATCGATTATATTTTTTGCAAGTAGTAAGCGCGTCTGTGGCAGTATCTACTCGTCAAGCCATATTGATAAGTCCGACGGGTAGATCTGGAACGAAACGCTCGGGTGTTGATTGGTGATGGCGTAGATTTTGCATGCTATTTATTTTTCCTGCTTGCACTCACATACAACAGTTGGAAAGTTTTCGATGACTACGTTGAGTGGAGATTTCCGTTTGGAGCCTGGTTTATCTGGATCGATCAAATGAAGTTGCGCTTTGAGATATTTTGGTTCAGATTTGTGCAAGACCGATCCCATGAGGGCAATAGCGAGATATTCACATCGTAGCTGGAAGCGAAGCACCTTCAATCCTTTCTAGTCTGCAGAGATGTCATGGAAAATTTGCGTTCCTGTGATGAAACGGACGGCAGCATTTTTCGTTCTGTCTAGTTTTTGGAGAGCTCGTCAATTAATCCAAGGTACAGAGGCGCACAATAGTCAAGGTATGGAAACACAAGGTCCTTCGCGAGTGTTATCTTGACAGGCTGAGGAAAGAGCGCTTGGTTCTTTTTTAATCTGGCTAATGCAGCAAAGCTCTTCTGGCTAGGTTGTTCACGGAGCAGGAGATTTGGGTCAAGCGTGAATCCAAGAAGTTCGAATGTGGCGGTGTACTCAATCGCTATGCCATTGATGGTGATCGGGAGGAGAAGCAGTTCAAGTTGCTCAAGGAAGCCCTGAGTGCCAACCCACATGTACTAGAGAGAGAGAGAGAGAGAGAGAGGGAGAGAGAGAGAGAGAGAGAGAGAGAGGGAGAGGGAGAGAGAGAGAGGGAGAGGGAGAGGGAGAGGTAGAGGGAGAGGGAGAGGGAGAGGGAGAGGGAGAGAGAGAGAGAGAGAGAGAGAGAACAATATCGAACGTGCATGGCAGGCTTGGGTATTTAGAGGGATGGATATGAGATCGGTTAGGATGGGACGAGGAAAGTCGTCGGCGGCGCGGCTTGGAATGAGAGTTTAAGGAAGGTAGAGAGTCTCGGAAGTCGGACGGAATTTCAGCTATTTTCTGCAGATTGTCTCGGGACTATATTTTTCGAGGGCTTGGCTTGGCTTGGCTGCGGCTCTCTTCTTCTCTTTCTCTCTCTCTCTCTCTCTCTCTCTCTCTCTCTCTCTCTCTCGCGTGCAGACGCGCCGAGAATTGGAGTCCTAGAAGTCGCCGCGCCAGCAAGACGAATGCGTACCATCTTCTCTAATCTCATTTGGAATATATTTTCCTCGCGGGGAGAACTCTTTACTCCGTGTGTGCAGTCACACGCTATCGCTATAATTGATTTGCAAGCAAGCAAGCAACAACGACGGACGAAAGAAGCGCGTACATGTGTGCACTGCGTAAAATCGTGGGTTATAAGGTGGAAGTAGCCGAGCACAAGCTTTTATTAAAGTGGCGGCGCGCACTCGCTGACTTACGGCTCAAGTTTGAGCCACCCCCTATACCCCCTGGCCTTTCTCTCTCTCTCTCTCTTTCTCCTTTACCAAAGTTTTTGGGGACGCACACTTAGCCGCTACTCTCGCTCTTTCTCTTGCGCTACTCTCTCTCTCTCTCTCTCTCTCTCTCTCTCTCTCTCTCTCTCAGGCTTGCCCTTACGACGCTTTAATTATCGGCTGTAAATCAGGGCGCGCGAGTCACAGCGGTAAATCTTAACGACGACAAGTTCGTGCGCTCGCGATGAACGAGTGTGAATCCGCGGCTAGCCGAGCCCTATTACTCTTTTATCCAGACCCCCAAGCCAACTCTCTCTCTCTCTCTCTCTCTTTTTGTTTTTACTCTCTCTTCTTACTCAATTACCAACTTTTTTTCAACTTTTTATCTTATTTACGCTCACGATTTAGCATCACTGCGCGCTCGCAATACCAAAATCCGCGATCGAGCTCATCCATTTTACTCGCTCAGCGAGCGACTAATTTGTTTTTTCTTTCCTTTTTCGGTCTGTCAAACACAGCGTCGTAGCTCATTCATTCTCCTATGAAATTTATTGCAGCGTCTTGATAACTCAGACCAATAAAATTACGTAGTCCCATTAAAACACCGACCATTGCGTCTCGTCCATCATTTGTACGTGAACTCTTGGAGACACGCTATGTACTTATATCATTATTCATGCGTCAATATTGCAGGATAGCGTTGACGAGATTCAAGTCTAAATCGGAATTCGAGGCAGAAAAGGAATACCGAGGAATACACGCGCGCGTAGACGAGGGGGCATTCTCTCGAGGATCACTTCATCCGTAAGATGAGCGACGATTCGAGTGCACCGAGATAACGACGCCGAGGAGATTTCAAATCTCGGTGACTATCCGATTCCGGCGGTTGGTTTTTCTCTGTCGCTTATAATGATCATGATGCCGTACAATCACAGCGGCGGTTTAGCGCGAGACAAAGCAAAGTACAAGAGAGCGAGAGAGAGAGAGAGAGAGAGAGAGAGAAAGAAAGACAGGACATTTACACACAAGTGTTTCGATTAGCGCTGGATCGATATCTATAAAAAGACGAAAGTGGAATGATTTTTGCGAAACGGTCGCGAAGGAATCGCGTGTTAAGCTGTTAAAGAGTATGAAAAAAAGCGAGCGTATAAGGAGCAACATGCAAAAGGAGGGCAGAGAGAGAATGCGCACTGGGTAGAAAAAAAAGAAAGTGTGTAGTCGCAAGGGAAGTGCCTGCCTGCCTCGGCGAGGGGAGATAGAAAGTTGGGCACAAGAGCTAAAAAGAATAGAAGTCGGTGCGAGTCGGTGTGCATTGTCTCGGTGGCGTGCTATATACCTATATAAGCACAGAGAGAGAGAGAGAGAGAGAGAGAGAGAGAGAGAGAGAGCTCGATGCGACTGTTATCTGCAAAGACGTAAAGTTGGAAAATCGCTCGCAAAGCGCCAGAGCGACTTTGCGCGAAACACGTCACATATATACTCGGCACGATTGCGTTGTTTCTTTCTTTCGAAAAATAGCCTTTGTAGGTAGCGCTTTAAGCACTGCGAAGTTATCTAAGTATAAGCTCGGCGGGCGGGCGCGGGCGCAGGCGCGTGCGTCGATGCAGATCGCAAGAGAGCTCAGAAGTTTATCGCCCGGAGGAGATAAGACAACGACGACGAGGGAGGACGAAAAGAGTGGGGGATCGGTTGACAGCCTCGAGCCACACACAGTCTCCACCGTACACATTCGCGGCGATTTGCTGGAGATTAGGAGCTACCAGCGAGTACCGAGAGTTCAAAAAAAAAAATTGCGCTCTTACTCTGCGTCTCTCGCTACTCCCTTATCTCGGCCTCGTCACGCACTGCCAGCACATTCTCTCCCTGCACGTGTATCTCCGGCATGTTCTTGCCCCCTGCTCGCCGAAACTCCTCGGCTTATCGTCGACTCATCTGGACGACGGGGCCAATAAACTAATTATATCGTTGTTGGAGGCCTCGTGACCGACCAGCTCCAGATTCACGCTGATACAGCAGTCGATCTATTCTTTAGTTCATTGTGGTAATTGCACTTCAGGCAGAACAAATATCGCCAAACTCAAATTGGAATATCGGGCCGCGCGAGTCTGCAACACAAACAGCTGAGCTTAGAGCGAGAGGAGAGTCAGTGTTTTGACGGGACTACAGCAGCGGGATATAACGTCGTTAGTAATCTCTCACTGGCAATCAGCAACTTCATTAATATGTTAAGCGAGGTGCGGCTGATCCACTTTGTACTCGACATTACGCGCAGCTAAGCCAGCAAGCTACTCGTGTGTGCTGCTGCTGCTGCTGCTATACTCTGTGCGCTGTTATAGCAGTTGCGCTACCCTGTTAAGTCGACTGCTAAGTCGAAACCGTAACACTTCCTACATCAATCATCCCTTTTCACTCCCCTTCCGAAGCCAGCCCAAATACTGACCCACCTGCAGCTTTCCCGTCAACCTATAATATAACTTTCGATTTTTCCCGCAACTGAACGTCAATGCCAAGTTTTTGCATGTATTGTTGTAAGTTTATTACTTTCATGGTCGCCAAACAAAAATGCAATCAGAGCGCCGGATTCTATGAAGCACTATGTGTACATTCGACGATCGCGCCGCGCCAAGGGGAATCACACGGATTTTGTGAAGCGTATAGAGCGCAATTGTTCGGTCGAGCTCATAAGGTTGCCTGCAGGTGCAAGGTAGTTTCCAGTGGCGGCTTGCCAAGTGGTTACGAGTTCAGTCTTCATCAAAATCTACAGCTAGCAAAATCACAAGGGCAAAAGGCTAGATGGGTCGCGTGCCTTTTCCGCCGGCAAGACCGCTGGGAGTAAGGGCAAAGCGAATGTTAATTCCGATTCGTAGACGAGGAGACGAGGAGACACTGCGCCGAGAGCAAGTTGGCTCGCGTTCTTGATGTATAAGTTGCTACTGGTTGCGCGAGAGTCCAAGCAGATGGGCGGACTGGAAAAGTTTATGGAAGTCACTTCCCCGAGGTAGCTGCTCTCCTCGAAGAGTCGACTCGGTAAATAGTGGCGAGGCGAGCAAGAAAGAGAGAGAAAGAGAGAGAGAGAGAGAGAGAGAGAGAGAGAGAGAGTATTGGAAGAGACTAAGAAACGAGCAAATCTGGGAAAACGAGCGCGGAACGTGCTGAAACTGGACAAGGCACACATCACGTGCTCACTGCAGCGCCGCGCCCGCTGCTGTTTGTCAAATACGCTTCACTTTATTTCTACAAACAAACTCCAATCTTCGCTGCTCCTTTCCGACTCTCGCAGCTTACTTCTTGGCCACTCTTAACTCGCCCCGCACCAACGCGTCATCCTAAGTAATGTTTATGCTTTCACCAAAACTTTGTCAATTCGTTGCCAATGATTCTGTGCAGCTCGGCATGCAGCTTTGCCGCATCCAATAGTCATTGCAGCTCCGCTGCTGCAGTGCTTTTGTTATTCTATGTGCAACAGCTGCAAATACCGATCGAATGTTACACCTTCCGCACACATTGTCGAGCTAGCTCTCCAATTTTTTTTTTTCACAACTACCCGGCAGATTTGACGTACAATATTTGGGCGTGATTTTCGTGCCCTATTGTTATCCGCATTCGGGCTTTTTTTTTCTTGTGCTTTTTCGCAATATGACCTACTGACGCAGTATTACTCTTCGATACGCGGCTATTCAACATTTTAATTGCAACGCTGAGCTTTACTGCTTTGTTTGTTTGTTTGTTTGTTTGTCGAACTGCCGTTTTTAAACTAGATACATACAACTTTTGCAGCGATGCTGGCATATTTTAATGTCGGAAAAATAATAGTTGATGTGCGCTAATTAGCGAGGCGAATTCAGCGAGTATAATAATAACGTGGCACGTGTATAACAAAATAAAAACAGTGTCGATGTAGCCGCATGTTTTGAAGCCGGCGTGCGGAGTTGTTGCGAATAGAAGTGGCACAAGCCTAGTAGGCCCTTTGAGCAGAGCATAAATCTTGGCGCTACACGTCAACTCGACTGCAGTCAACGCCTGCGTGCGATTACGATCTGCCCTCCGGCGAATTATATACGCTGGTCCAGCAGCAGCAGCAGCAGCAGCAGCAGCAGCAGCAGCAGCGGTTTCATTGCATATAGCGGTCCGTGCTCTCACTCAGCGTATTATACGCCGCGGCCGCGGCAAATTGCCGTGTTCGCGCGCACATCATCGGAGTCCGCGCGCAATTTTGGATTTTAGCCTTCTGTTGCCGGCCGCGACAATGCTCCAATTTGATTGAATGAGCCGAAGTCCGCGCGCGCCACTGCTTCGATCATTCATTCAGCAGTGTCACGACTGCACCTGCAGCCAGTAATAATAAATAGAGGAAGTACAGCGAGTATCCTCATAGATAAGTTAATGCCAACTCGCGGAGAGAGCGAGAGAGGGACAGAAATATCTGCTTGAAAGTCCGATGATGGAGGAGAGCTGCGCCCTCGGCTGCGCCAGAGTGAGAGAACGAGAGATGTATATTGTGACGCCAGAGACTGCCACTCGTCCCAGAGGTGTAAGCAGCTGTAGCACAAGCACGACCGAGCTGCTCTCATTAGCTCGCTCGTACTCGAATGCGAGCCGCAGTAGTCCTCGAGCGACGATCTTCATTCCTCTGGCCAAATAAACATTGTTTTTACTCGGCCGCAGTTTCCGTAAGGCACTGCTTGCTCGCCAAGAGAATACACAAGAACACAAGCCGTCGTTTCGAAGAGCTTGCGCCAAGCAGCACGACGATCGCCACTCATGCTGCCTTCTCTGTTGTTATTGTATGTTGACTTGATAAATGTTTCATTTAGTTTGTCGTTGGGAGCTTTTATCGGACAAGCGAGCGCATGCGCAAAAGGGGCGCGCAGGTGAGCTGCATGCGGTGCGTACCGGCGTTGCGGTGGCCGCGGCTAGGGGCGGCCGCGGCGGTGGATGCGCTGGCGCCGCGACGCCTCGCGCCAACCAGCCTGCCAGCCTGCCAGCCAGTCGTCCTCGGCAGCTGCCTCCTCAGTTGCGCGACGTGCGTTCACTCTGGCGCTCGTTCTCACGCCGCCGTCGGAACGCGCAACGCGTGCGCCGCACTGCCAGCAGCAGCCCGTCTCCCGCTCGTCCGCAAATCATCGTGCGCGCCGGTCCAACGATGCGTCGCACGCACGTGGACGCGCGACGAGGCTGATCGTCAACGCGTCACTTGTTGATGGTGCTGTCCGGCTCTCCCCCGACCTAGTGCCAACAGTGGGAACATGCGACTAAGGAAGAGCAGCTCCGCGAAGTGTGCAGCGCGCAAAGTTCCTCGAAAGACTGATAAGTCCATTACCCTCGCAACCTTGTCGATCTTTAATCTCGATTCGAGTCTATAGGCCGCTGCTCGAATAAAGAAGTTGTGCACTCGTTATGCGTCGCCAATCCTGATAGATTGTGTGCGTGTCGAGCTCACATATAGCGTGATAGTCGCGCACGTGAGCCTTAGCTTAGCTTCGTTTTTTTTTTCCACCCTCTCCTCTCCTCTCCTCTCCTTTCCTTCCGTTTCCCTCGTGCTTTTCACATACTTGGCATACTTACGCTCGCGCGAGCAATATGCAAATAATCACGAAAACTTCTGATAATGCTCATTATTTTCCTCTCTCGTGTTTATACCAGCTGCTCCACGACGTATTTGGAATGTTCTGACGGATAAATTCTACGTGTGCGCTTCCGAGATTTTTGATCAATTTTCAACGCAGTACTTTTTCAGACTGTATTATGCGAGATAATTAAACAAACTCGAGTAATGCGATAAAAAAAAAACTGACCATCGTCGTTTTTTTCATTCGCTAGTCTCTTTTACGCGATATGCAAATATTCAGTGACACAGAGAAGGCTGCTCAATTTTTCGTGTTGGATCGCCGGTGTTTCGTAGCTGCCCACGATGTAACTATCTCGAACTTGCCGAGATTGATCGACTTGAGTATCCGAACGTCCGAAATCTGATATTCTCTTTCACTTGCTCTTATCTGTTGCTGTTTTCAAAGAGAAATCTTTGAAATAATAAATCAACTATGGACACCCCCGCCAAAAGATTTATCAATTACAAACTGATGAGAATCAAATAGAAAAGTGCCAGTGCTTGAATCTTCTGTCGAAACATAAGAACGTTATAAAAACGAAACAATGGCGTCTAACCAGGAAGGAAAAGAGTCCCCAAGGTAACGATACTTTTTATTCGATAATTGTTTGCCTTAGTGTATATGCACAATTAAGATGATTAATTGTAATTGTGAAACATACCTGGTAGCATGGGCTTAGCATTACTATATTAAGATCACGGAACGTTGATCGATATAATGTATTTATTTCCTGCTCCTTATGTTGAACCACTTCGTTCTATTTGAGTTTTATTTAATAATTTGGCAAGTGTATCCAGGGAATAGAAAATAAAAAAGCTATCCTGGCTTTAAGTTGAAAATATTAATTCTCGTCAAACATAAAAGTCGAAAATACAATGATACAGTAAGAGAATATGGTAAGAGCAGCAAAGTGAGACAGAGCTCAAATCGAATTGGCTAAAAAAAACCTGAATTTCAGTGAGAACGTCTGCAACGCATGAACGGTTACGTTTTTGCAGGTTGAAAAGATAAATATGGGCAGTAACAGCACAAGCAAAAAGAACATAAGATGTGCGAAAAGAAGAGAAAAAAAAAGCGAGAAGTAGAATTTGGCGACAGGACGGTACGGGTGTGAACGAAAGAGAGGAAGAGAGAGAGAGAGAGAGAGAGAGAAAGAGAAAGAGTGAGAGAGAGAGAGAGAAAGAGAGAGACGCACACTGAAAATAAGCAGCTATCAAATGGAGATGGCGGATTCGTTGGTCTTGTTCTGCTCAGCGGCGCTCGGGTTCGCTCGGGCCATTGTCATTTTCCTCGAAAAGCGACGCTTTCCTGGCATTTGCGAGCGCAAGCTCGCTTTTCTTGGGCGTCATGCTGCGACATGCTGCGCCACCATCACCAGCCTCATATAATATATTATATAAATATATAAAGCCCTCGAGGCGAGGAAACCTAAGGATTTTTTTCTCCAATTTCGCTATCGTATCAATGCTATTTTCGACCAAATGGCTAGTTCGCGCGTGTTTTACAGCTCGTTTCATTATTTTATTGGAATAATTTGACAATATGTCTAGGGAATATATTTTGACAATAGTTGTCGAAATGATAATATTATTGTTGCATACAAAGGCAGTAGAATAGAAATCGATGGTAGCTCTGCAGTATCGCGTAGTAAAGCTTACATATTCTTGATACGAGTATATAGTCTTCTCGCGCGAGTAAGACGGAGTAAGAGAATTAATGCCAGAGTATTAGACGTTGTGCCCGTGCCAACGGAGTATAGTGCTCGTGTAGGCAGTAGGTAGCAGCAGCAGCACAGTCGCGGGGGTGCAAAATATACAGAGGGGATTAAGAAAGGGCTCATAGCTGCGCCAAATCCACAGACGGATTCCGCATCGTTCCAATTAATTTGCCCTCTGCGCTACGCCGCCGCGCGGCGCTCCATTCTGCTTATGTATATATGCGCGCTCGCAGCTAGCAGCCGCATTATAGCGCTTCGCATCGCTGTACAATAGCTTCTTACGCGTCCGCGTTTATTATCATCTCTCCGTCTCGGACCTGCGAAATTAGTCTTCTTCATTTTTTTTCCCGAAATAATACGAGAAAAATAAAAGCTTGCTCATTATTTGTTCCGTCTACGCGCTGCGCCTTATTCTCTCTCTCTCTCTCTCTCTCTCTCTCTCTCTCGTTCATTTACTATCTGCTTCTTTATTTTTTAATAGAAAAAAGTAAAGTTGCTGTAGCTCAATGAAGAGAATTTTCCGGAATAATGATGAGAGATTGAAAAACTTTCCTCCTGGTGTCTCAAGTCTTCAACTACGAGACTTTTGCAAATTCTCTTGCCTTGGCTTCTTCTTCATTTCCGCAATAGAGCAAACGAACATTCTACATCAGTGTTTTTTTTTAATGATGCGTCATCCATTCGCGGAATATAGGCTGCTGGCTGGTGCAGTGTTATTGAATCTGTAACAGTTTGTTAGAGAGTAAATCCAAAAGATTAACGCTTCAGTCGGGCGAAATCGCGTCTCTGCGAGTATATTATCTCATTATCGTCGTTGTGATTTACGGGCGAGCCGTGCTAAATAATGGCAGAGCTTTGGTCTGGGCTGGCGTTTAATTAAGCACCGAAGCTTAGCGGTATCAGGGCGCACATGGGTCCGCAACTTACAAAAAGCCCGACAAAACATCAGCCCTCGTGCGACGACTGTTTCTTCTTTTTTTTACCGTTATTGTTGTTGCAAAATTTCCGCAGATCAATGTATTAAGACAGTGCTCGGTCGGGCAGGCAGTCAGGCACATCAGTAAAAGTAAGTTGTAGTCTCGATTTATCAGTTGGCTGAAAGGGAATGAGAGAAATGTGCGGAGGTTGCCAATAGGTCGTGCAACAATAAACATTGCGGGCGAAGAAGAAGAGAGCGAAGAAGAAGAAGAAGAAGAGGCAGCAGTGGGAGAGGGAGAGATGCGGAGTGGGTGGGTTGGCGGTTGGCGCGCGCGCAAGGAAAAAGAAAATTGCGCACTGAAAGTTTTGGGACTTTGGAACGTGGGTGGCGTGTCGATTAGAAACAGGAGGCCGAGGGAGGAAGAGGAGGCAGGTAAGCGCGTAGACTGCTGCAGGATGGTCGCAGGCGAGAGGGAACAATTTTTGCTTGCACTATGCTGCCGTGCAAGACGAGATGAGCTATACATAATGAGGTAGATCTCGGCGATCCTGACGGGCGGCTGCAGCCAGCCGCCGGAGAGACAGCCAGTTGCTTACGTCTCGAGCTCGCGCTGCTGCCTCTACTCTATCCTCTCTCTCTCTCTCTCTCTCTCTCTCTCTCTCTCTCTCTCTCTCTCTCTCTCTCTCACACTCCCTCTCTTATACGTGACGAGCACATCCAACATCCAACATCCGTCGCTCGATACGCCGCCCGCAGGTCCTCCAGCCAGCAACGCGGCGGTGGCGGCGGCATTGCCCGCGGGAGCCAGTAGCCCTATCGCCCGGGATCAGCCCTGCACTGCCTGATATATGATACACGCCCGTTACGCACGTCTATGTATGGAAATAAAATCGATCGCGAGCATTGTTTCGCGCTTTCGGCGCTGCTTGCTCGCTCGCTTGCCTCCTTCCATTCACGGCCCACCGCGCGCTCATTCATCGATTCGCAGTGTTTCTTTCCTTTATGGCTTCCTTCCTCGAGACGCGCGCTGATCGCGCCAGATGCACTCGCACGCGCTCAGCAACGGTCTTCTTCTTATGCTAATCTATATCGACTAATCCCCTCGTTCGTTTCGCCCTCGCTCCATTGCGCGACCGACATTCATTCCAATGTTTGTCTCGTCGCTGATCCCTCCTCGCTTATACTGCTCTTTATACCGATACATCCGTTCCGGGCTCGCCTACACCACAAAAAGAGTAACAACCAGCCGCTTTGTAATTGATTGATTGATTGATCGAGAGCTGCTGCAATGATTCTGGCGCACTGTATATGTGGGAGCAAAGTTCGCTTGGATCTCGCGTGGCTATTAGCCGCACGCATAGAGAATTAGCGTAGGCCGCTTCTAAGTTCTCGCACAGCAAGTCTTGCAAGTTGCAAGTGGCAAGCCAGGGAGGCAAGCTGCTCCCTCGTGAGAGAATGTGCGAGCAGTCGCGCGCGAGCCTCTTTCAAAGTCCAACGGACCCATATAGCTCCTTCCGGCTTCATTCCACAGCCAACCAAAGTATTCCAGCGTCTACTGCAATGTCCGTATAAGCCCTCGAGCTCGCCAGTACTCCATAGCAGCAGCAACAACAACAAAGCAAAGCAGCCTCGCCAAATCTCCAGCAGTCTCGCGCGCTTTGCCTTGGCGAGCAACTCGCGCAAACAAAATTATCCGTACTGGATCCACCCTCCACCGTCTGGTCTGTAAGCTAACCGTCGACTTCATCGTCGACGAATCGAGTGAGTGCCGATAAAAGCTCCAAACGAACGTATAATACGCGAGTCCGCGCCAGTTAACGCCGTTTATTTTTCAAATTGACTTTTTTAAGTGGCGCTTTTAATAGATATCTCAGGCTATCGCTGCTGGCGCTTCTCTTTATTGCACTCTACTCGCTCGCGGAACACTCGCTTTTCTCCGTCTCTCCCTCTCTCTCCAAGCGCGCCGCCGCCGCGCTGACACGTGTCGAAAGATTGGTTTTTGCTCGATTTGCTCGCGAGACGCCGCAAACTTAAACAACCCGTATCCGGCCCCTTCAACTCCGATGGATATTATTCTCAAAATAAAGACGCCTCTTCCGCAACAGTCGAGTATGAAGCTAAAGAGCTTTGGTATATAGATGGATACACGATGCTATCGTGGGCAAAGTGACGAGCAACTAGGCGAGACACGTGCTGCAGCTGTCCGATTTCGTACGAGTGTTTCTTCCGTTCCGAGCGTCAAACTCGAGGTGAAGGAAGCAAGAGTCTGCTGCAGCTATACCCCTCTGCTCCAAATCAAGTTTTCGCCGGCACGTACATACATAGATAGCAATTGAAGTCGAAAGAACGAAAAGAGAGAAAGCGAGAGAGAGAGAGAGAGAGAGAGAGAGAGAGAGAGAAAATACAACGAAAGTGTATGTGTGCGTTTTCACGTGTCGAGCTTTATACATGGCGGGCGAATGCGCGGGAAGCTAGTATAGGCACAGCGTCGACGACGACGACGACGTCCCTGAGGAGCCCAAGGCACTAACTGCGCCCTGCTCGCACGATATTCTAACTTTATGATGGATGCCTCGTTTCCTGACAAGCCATTATAATAGATGTGCCCAGCTATAAGCACGCACTGCTTGAATACATATACTCTCTCTCTCTCTCTCTCTCTCTCTCTCTCTCTCTCTCTCTCGGCCTTCTGCCGCGTGCCTTGTTTCCTTTTTTTACCTCCTCTATTTCCTCCCTCTCGGGCGCATTATACGCTCGCTGCACAGAACATCTGACAAAAAAAAAAGGAATGAAAACAATACACGGACGCCGTTTTCTCTCCCTCGTGACAAACACGCCACGTACACCACCTTCTTATTAGACTATTCATCACACGCTTAATTCTTCTCTCTCTCTCTCTCTCTCTCTCTCTCTCTCTCTCTCTCTCTCTCTCTCTCTCTCTCTCTTTTCGTCTACCATACAACAATCCTCGTTACTTCGAATTATCACGCGTGTTCGTTCAGCTCTTATAATAAGCCAAACTATTTCGGTATATAGGAGAAGCTGGGGCAAAATGGCCCCCCGGGGGCAAAACGGCCTCCTTTCGAGTTTACTATGAAGGACGTTACTATAAAATCTGGATTTTTAGTATATCATTAAAAATAAGAAAACAAACCATTTGCATTATTTGGTGAGCTATAAAACATTATACCTTTATTTCTAAAGAGCTTTGAACAGTTAGGGGGCCATTTTCCTCCGACATTTTAAGGTTTTTTCGTCTTAAAATCTGCATATTTATTTTTTTACCGTCCTTTTCTTTCCGGAAGATTATTCTCTACTTAGTGAACTACTTAGCTTTGAGATCTCATATATGCAATAGAAATTTTCTTCATGCATACAAAAATTTCCTGGCATGATTTACTGATAAAATTGTACAGAAATCCTGTTTTTCATTTAAAAGTTACGATATTCAACTACCTGTAGCTGACGTTCTATTCGTCGAAAATAATTGCGCGACCAACCAAACAAAAGCTTTTAACAAGACAAAGAATGTGCCGTAAATTGCGTTTAGATATGATTAAAATCCGCAAAGTTACAAGTCTTAGAAAAGGGGGCCATTTGGTCTCGAAGATTTTGAAGTCGCGAAAATCCAATCTTTTTATAAAATGGATTTTTAAAGTGGAAAATGGTCTCGAAAAAAATTTTGACTGTTAGGATTTTGTAGGATTTGCTCCACTGAATCGAAATACATCACCCTGAAGTCGATTGTCTCTCTTCGAATGACTCCAGTTACGTTTAAAGTTAAGGGGGCCATTTTGCCCCACCCTCCCCTACGGTGACGGCTTTTAATGAGCTGCAATAAGAAAAATTGTGAGGATCGTCATATCCATTCCAATCAAATGTTCAATATACTCTCTCTTTTTTTATACGTATAGAAGTGCCCACAAGCCAATTATAACGTTCGCGTTTAATATCGATTCGAACGCTCGACTGCACGCGAATTAGATTTCACATTTCTACACTCTCCGCTAATAAATCAGTTCAAATGGGCAATTATATTCTCATGCTGCTGATTATCAATACGAGCTGTTCCGTCGATAGCTGTTTTTCGATTTCATTGGCGTTTTCGATCGAAACGTCCAAAAGTGTATAATTTAAATTTTGTGAATTTAATGTTACATAAAAATATTTCCTGATGCGTTTTTTATCGTTCATTCGATAAAAAGAAATAGTGGGAGTTCTCGTAGGAATGATTTCAATATTTTGTCGTTCATTACTTGTCCTTGTTATATTTCAAGCCTCTCTTTCTCTCTCTCAATCATTTTAGACTAATTATGGGAAATTGTGTAACCTTTTTGTCAAATTGATGATGCCTGGCTGTTAATAAAAATCTAATGCAATTCCGAGGAGTTGCGCGATGCGCTAACTATATGTGACATAATAGTTAGTGAATGAAAAACAGACACAAAGCAAAAGGTCGTATCGCTCGAAAGTGATAGTAAATGTCGCGTAGAATAGCAGATGTCGGCAGGCCTCGATGTCGGGTAAGAAGTAGGTGCGCAAAAGTGGCAATAAATTAGGCAAGGCGGCGAGATCGAGAGGACAGTGAGCGAGAGTTTGGTGTGCGACGGGGGGTGGGTTCGATCGATTGAGTAGTCGCAGGTCGTAAAGCACGCGGCTGAGAGCTGACTGCAGCAGTGCGGTGCAGTGTCAATATCAGCCAAAGACCGGATCGCGTTTGCGCGTCGCCTGCGGCATGGCAGCGCAACCGCGTGCAAATATAGTCGCTGCTGCCGCTGCTGCCGCTGCTGCTGCTTCTGTCTTCTGCGAGAACCTTCACCCTCTACTCCCGCCTCGCACTCATTGCTACATTTCGATTTTCCATTATTTCCTATACGATTACTTTTAGACTTTTTGTTCGACACTTCAAAAGTCATAGCGATCTCTTGGGCTACATATTTTAATTCCCTCGAGACGCGTCCCGCGAGTCAAGCTACGCCTGACCACAAACCCACCTATACTACTGAACCGCCTTTCACTTGCTCCGCGCGCTCAGGAATCCACAATATTTGGAATTTCCTTCTCCCAAGGGATAGCGGCAATGATCGATAGTGAGCATTGACTTGCAATTGACTTATTAAATAAAGCAGCAGCTCATCACGGCGCATCGTGTGACGGATAAATCACCGCAGCACAAAGACGCGTCGAATACCATTATTCGAGGGAAAACGAGCAAAAGAGCGCTGCAGAGACTAAGCGATAGGCTAGGATTAGGTTCACGGGGGCGATGGTTTTTTTTTCCGTTAATTTGCTCGTTTGGTTGCCACATAGCTGGAGATAAAGGTTGAGAAGAAGAGCTGACTCGAAAGTAAAAAGGCAAAAAGGCGCGGGGCACAGGAGTTGGAGCTGGCTGGGCTCTCGCTTATAGCTTCCATGGAGTCGCGATTGCAAGGCGACTCACGTTCTTGTGTCACGTGAGCGTATCAATGCTAAGCTATAAATTCGATATGACAGCCCGGGCGGCCACATCTTGCCATTTGCCCGCAGCTCCAGCCAGCCTCGTGACGCTCAGCCTCAGCTAGCTTCCTACGGCAAACTTTCAACTTTGACGAGCTTCCGCCTATACTAGCCGCGCCGCTTGTCGTCGCTTTGCGTTTGTTTTCTTCTATTACATTTTGACTTGGCGTCTGAAACTATTGCAACCGTCAAACGACCAACGCGAAAAGGGGAATAACGGCGCGCGCGCGTTTTCTCTCTCTCTCTCTCTTCTTCTTCTTCTTCTTCTTCTTTTTTGTTTCTTCCATCTAAATCGATTTGTACGTGACTTGCCTGCAATCTAGAGAAACAATAAAGTGAAGCGCAGTGTGGAGATAAATTCTCCTCCGAGCTATGCATATTACGCCACGCCAGTTTTTCATACGTTTTTCATTTTGAAACGTGCAACCTAACATTGTCTGTCGCAATATATCAAACTTCTTTTTTCCTCTTTCCCTTTTCGACGACTGGCGCACGCGTCATTTTTTCAACTTTCAATTGTAATGTATATTTGCTTGGGCGTGTGATCGTTACACATCCGCGTGAACAATTACAGAGACGACAAAAATTATTATTCAACGAATACCCCAAAAATAGCCGCGTAAACTGAAATTAGCCATAAAAATCGTTTAGTTAAATCAATTTTATTAATCGCATTGCTGTGTTGGGAAAACAAGTTCGATGAAGTTCGGGAATAACGCTGTTTGATTTGCACGATCAGTTCCTTTTACGATGCGTCGCAGCTCCACGCGTACCAATAGCAACAAGGCGGTTGATGTTCGAAGACTTGCTCGATGAGCCAAACCAACTGGAACTCTAAGAGTCTTTTTAGCAAGTTGCACGCTTTCCAGTCACATCGCTCGAAATTCATTCTTCGCCAACCCTCCTCTTGTTTTTGGCCTCTTTGCCTAAAAAAAATCGACTACGCACCCCGTCTTTTCAAAATCCGCCGCTGTCTGTACTTTCAAGCAACAGCGTCGACTTATTTGCCTGCATTCGCGACTCTCTCGATACTCGTATCAATTTATTTCACTTGTGACAGTCTCTCAAATGAGCCTGCTAATAGTTTGCTCATACACTGTGATGGAACTAGTGAGTGCGTTCTCCCATCAAATGTGTATATTGATTCTCTGCTTGATATTTTGCTACACATCGGCCAACTTCGACTGACAAACCGAGAATAACTTGATCAATAAACGCTGCAGCTGAGAGGGAGAGAGGTAGAGGTAAAGAGAAAAAAAAATACAGCAGCACGCGCGCTCTGGCAGGTACCGGACCTGTATCGCTCTTTCATTTTCACTGGATATTCGTAGGAATTCTTGCTGCAGCCTGGTTCGGCATATCCCGACTTGAACACGCGCTCCCGAAAATGTTCAATAAAGTCCTTTGATCCGACGGATCATGTCACTCATTCATCAAAGCTTTTGCAGCTCGTCTGTTGTTTCGCCGATAGATTTTATTCTAGTCCATATAACGTGTCGTGGCAGCTGCCCGGCCGAGCGCCGCCGCCGCCGCGCGCGTCCCGCATCGATCAATAGAGCGTTGCGCGCAGATATTTTTCTCTTCCAATGGGTTGTTATGTTTGTACGTATGTGTATCGCGCGAAATGGAGAAAATTGTCATAGGTAGATATAGCTCGGCTGTTGTGTGTAATGTGTGTATAAGTAAGGAGGCTGAGTGCGCAAGGGCGAAAATGAATATGAGAGGATTGGCTTACCTCGAGAGCGAGCGCATAGCACACGTGATACACATGTACGCGCGCGCAGCCATACCTCGGAGGAAAGCTCGAGTGCATGAGGCGGTTCGAGCAATTCAATCAGAGCCGCGAGCAGCAAACAGCTGAGACCCGCCGCTACGCCTAGGACTCCTTTTGCTTTTGTGTCTTATGTGCCAACTTCCTTCCTCATTCTCTCTCTCTCTCTCTCTCTCTCTCTCTCTCTCTCTCTCTCTCCCCCTCTCTCTCTTTCTCTAGTTCTAGCCCTTTTCAACTTATCGGCCTGACGTGTACGTATACGCGCGGCCCACCTTTTTTTTCTATGATTTATAATGCGCGCCCGCGTACTTGCGAGCGTTAAAGTGGCCGCAAGTCGCCCACTCAAAATGTTTGCTTTACGCCCACTGAATTCTTTTCCGGGGATTCTCATCCGAGCTCAGCTCTCCCGCGATGCGCACTGCACTCGCTCTTTTGTCTTTTATCCTCTTGCTCGACTGTTTCCGCGCGAAAGTCCCTTTCCACGGCTCGCTACGCGTCTTTTTTATATTTATCGTTGCAATTTTTGAGCCTACCACGGAAGGAGATCGAAGAAACGAAAGGGCGCACCGAGAAGAAAAAAAGGAGCCCATCTGTTTATTCGGATTGATGTAGAAATTGCCGAATCGCGACACACACCTGCGCCCTTCCAATCTCCAAGACTACGCACGCCTTCAGTGCCTATATACGGCCAAAGACTTTCTCCGTCGGAGCTGCGACTCGCATGTTACTTGGAGTCGCGTCGATAATTTCGATAAAAGATTACGCAATTACGGCAGCGAAGTGAGGTGTTATCGAGCATTCGTCGTCGTCGTCGTCGTCGCCGTCGTCGGAGGATCGAGTGATTTTTTAATCAAGGATGGAACGCCGATATTTGCGGGCTTTTACCGCGGCAGCCGGGAATATTTCAATAATTCAAGCTATGGATTTTGAGTCAGGCAAGCTTTTTCAGAGCGAAGATAGACATGCCACCACATAATCCCCTCGGGGCCAGCGGCAGCAGTAGCAGCAGCTCGCTTCTTTATAGCCCTGATGGATAGCTCGCGTGCCTCTTTTTCTCCGATATATTTTGCAGTCGCGGCTCAAAAGGCCAAAAGACAAAAAAGGGAACAAGAGAGAGAGAGAGAGAAAAAGAAAAAAAGGAATAAGCAGCGGGGACAAAGAGCCTGCTCGCGGTTGTGTTTGTCTAGGCGTTCACGTGTATATCCCATCTCTCCTCGGCTGGATTTGATTGGCCGAGTGCAGAGTCGAGAGATGTAAGTGACGGCTGCCGAGCGCTAAAATAAAGCAGCAGCGGCAGCAGCGTGCAAGTAGGTATACTGCGAGGGGACGGGCAGCTTTTGTCGGATGCGCTGACGCTTTCGTCAAAGTTCCAGGCCGTAAACTTGTCGGGGAGCGAGAGCTGAGGGCAGAGAGCGGGCTAAGGGCTGCTGGGAAAGGACTTGAAATAATGAAAGCCAAGGTAAAAGTGGAGGATCGTTAGTGGTGGGGTCGCCCGCGCCCGCGCGAGCTCAAACTTGGACAGCTTTTCTCCAGCCCTTGCCATAGCTGCCAGTTTGTCCTTATGGCAACTAACGGAATTAAGCGCCGCCGCCGCCACCGCTGCCACCGCCGCGCCACGCGTTCGCCGTTTAATTGCCGAAAAGGCGCATCGCTTCATTTGGTTTTATCGTAACCGAGGATCATTTGTTACTTTGCAGGACGGCGCAGAAGCTCAACTTGTCCAGTCCCCATCGACGACGGCGCTCCAGCGACGAGAACTCCGGCAGTGCTTCCGACGCTTCCGAACTGGTCGTCCAGCCGAACGGCTACGCGGCGATGCTGCTCAAGTCGCCGCCACCCGCACCCCCGGCACTCGTTCGCAGGATAGGCTCCAAGGAGCTCTCCGGAGTTGGAAAGGTTCGTCCACGCAATATTATCGCTAAACTTATTAATTATATATGATTTTAAAAGTCGCTGAAAATTGCAATGAAATCGAATGAACGATCGATTGGCGAAGCTATCGCTCGATTTTATTTTTATCGCATATATATCTACTGGGAGGCCAGTTCGCAACCTCAATTTATCCCGGCGAAACTGGCTGCGAGCAAAGTCAATACAGAGCAACGAGCAAAGACGCCGCGATTTTTATAGGCTCTTACGGCTCCGCGTATTGGCTATTCTCTTTTCTTCTTTCCGTCCTCGGCGCTACGCTGCCTATGTGTGTGTGACTGTGTGTGTGCTCTTACTCCGCCATTGCCCCCCCCCCTTCTCCTCCCTACATATACAGCCCTTTTTCCTTCGTTCCCTCTCGTGCACCTCTAAGCCCTCTCGCTGCTCCTTCGCCAGTAGCTTCTTCCATTCCAGCTACTCTCTCTCTCTCTCTCTCTCTCTCTCTCTCTCTCTCTCTCTCTCGCTCTCTCTCTCTCCCAATTATCTTTTTCCTTTCTTTTTATTTTCCTTTTTCAATCAGAAACATTAATTCGTATTATCGCGATCGCGGCATCGTCGGAAAATCCTCTCGCCGCAAAAGCGTATAAGAGCAATGAAATCAATAAAGTTTTCAAGTGGGCAAAGTGGAAATGCTCGTTCGGTGGGATAGTGCGATGTAACTCACGTGAACGGGGCGACATTGGTCTTGAACGATCCGAATGGCTCTTCCTCGCGTCCCGGCTCGGAGGAATACTCGCTAGACAGACCCTTCCCTCCTTTTTTTTCTTTTTACTCCTAGGATTTGAATAATTTATTTGACCTTCAGCCACTTTACTAACGACCCGCCGACACTGTTGACAACTTTGGGACAACTCGTGAGATTCCTCTTTCAACGCCGATAAACCAATCTCCAACTCGACTCGCAACGTTTATTCATCGGTATATAGTGCAAGCTTGATCGGAAATAGCGCTGTCGAAGCGAGAGAGAGAGAGAGAGAGAGAGAGAGAGGGAGAGAGAGAGGGAGAGAGAGAGAGGGAGAGGGAGAGGGCGAGGGAGAGGGAGAGGGAGAGGGAGAGAGAGAGAGAGAGAGAGAGAGATGATAGTCATATTTATTATTGCCGTCGCCATTGCGGCCTTAAGGCAAAAGTGAAAAATACAAAGCAATACAATATTATTCCAGTACAAATATTTTCGAGTACATATTCATATGACATCAGTTGCAAAAAAAAATCAGAAGATACAAAATTTTCATCCAAGTAGGACAAGAATAATTTTCCAAAAAAACTAAATAATCAACTAATTAATAACATGTGCATGTGAAAGCAAATTCAGGAAAAATAAGTAGAACTAATTT
>JAWWMK010000023.1:23163-36378 GCA_035047105.1 Galeopsomyia nigrocyanea | reverse complement strand
GACGCCTTTGCACTAAATTGCTTCTATAATTTTTTCTTATGAATATTAAGACCTAAAATTCGATACACATACTCTTGAAACCTTAACAAATAATGTAGTATTAACAAATTTTAGAATCTCCAAAATTCGTAACAGACTTTTGTCCATCAAAGTTATGCATTTTGAAATTTTTGAGGTTATAATTTTTTCTGAACAAATAAAAGTAAACAATCAAATCGGACAAAGACTACAAGAAAATAAATCATCTGAAGAATACCTCCAATTTTTTTCGCTTCAATCCAAACATAACTTTTTTTTTACGAGCGAGTGGAAGACAAAAAGTATTTTTTTAATCGCGCGGTGACCCGAAGTTGAGCACCTGGCCATAGAACCACCTTAAAAGCATATCACAATGAACTGTATTTGTTCCAAAGGTCCAAAAATGTTATAAATTTAATTAACGTTATTATCTGTATTTTTATAAAAGTGCTATATCTTGATGTATTTAAATATTTTTGTAAAATGATTAATGTAAATATAAATTTTATTCACAATCTAAATGAAGTATTATTTATTTATAATTTTTGAAGGATATAACGATGTCTATTTTACTTCCCAACATTCAAAGTTAAAACAATTTACTCACAATATTTAAAATTTGCACATATTAATTTTTTTATTCAATGAATTTTCTTTGATGAAAGTCATAACATTTGATTTCTTTTCTTTAATAATTTGGAATTCGCAAAAAAGCGGTATCGAAGAAGATTGAATAGTCCGATTTTCGCGAATCAAATTGCGTTTGAAAGTACTTGTAATGCTGGCTGCGAATTTTGATAAAGCATTTCATAGTTTCATCCATCATTTAAGTTGATGTTTGTAGCTAGGGTTACAAAAGACAGCAAAAAAAGGTCTGCAAAAAGAAAAAAAAAGGTCCACGGAGAAAAGGTCACTCTTCAGCAGACTGGCTACTGCCCGCAGTGCGCACATGTGCAATACTTTCTCTTGCTCATGACCAGCATTAATCCAAAGATATGATAGCTTCATTATCGTTAATGATTTAGTGTGATTCCAAATTTGTATAAAAAAAGCTTTGTAATGAACTTTGAATCGTAAAAATCCGACCATTTTGAGCAAAGTATAAAAATTGCTATATTTTTTGCAAATCCAGTTGAAATTGTCCGATTTTTACAAATAAAAGTACGTTGCAAAGCTCTTGCAATGTGTACTGTTAATGTCAATAGTTGTTATAAACAAATATGAAAATTGTAAATTTTCGATGAGAACACCCGCTGGGTACCTCTTTGCCATGGTCGCGGTCAGTTTTGGATTTGGCAGGGTGGGACTGCGGAAAGCAACTAGGGGAAAGCAGTCTGCCTCTCTCGCACTCCTGTGACTTGCATAAGTTCTCTCTCGCACCCATGGGTTTCCTATCTTGTCTGGTTTCCTCAGATTTTTACGGTATATACAATCCGATGGGCCAGATTGTTATTTAATGTACTATATTAGATTAACGAATAAAGTAGTTCAGTTTCAAAATAAATAAATTCATACTTGATTATTTAAATCGTAGCTATTAATACTTTCTTAGCGTCAATAATCTTTTTGAATAAAATGTCTAATTTGCCTAAAGTCAGATTATCGTCAGACTTTCATTTTGTATACTACGTAGAAAAATAAAAGTAACTTAAAATATATAATTGCTAAAAAACTATAATTGGTAATAAGAGATGCTTTATTTGCTACAGGACATTCGACCGTGAGCGACAAAAGTTCCATACTTTCTTGGTAGTGGCAACAGATGGTGGAAAAAACGAAGTTCGTCAAACCTCAGTTCCCGTGAGAATTGAAATCAAGGACGTGAACGATAATCATCCAGTATTCGAGGAGTATCCGTTTAAAGTCCGAGTTCCCATAAGTACGCAATCTGGCCATAGTATTCTGCGAGTAAAGGCAAGCGACTTAGACGAAGGACCGAATAGCGATATTATGTACGGTTTCTCTCATGAGGAAGACAAACAGAAATTTCGCATCCACCCTAACAGTGGAATAATCAGTGCAGCTGCATCTTTAGCTCAAGAAGACGGACGCGTCTATTGGCTAGAAGTGATCGCAACTGACAAGGGCAATCCTCCGCTGAGCTCGCGAGGCCTGGTTGAACTTCATATAGGCAATCTTCCCGATACCGCACCAGCTCTCAAGTTTCAGAACGATAGCTATGAGATTGCAGTTCAAGAAAATTCACAAGCTGGCACAGAGCTCATTCAGGTGACCGCTGTCAGATCGGACGGCAGGCGCCAGCAAATTGTCTACTCAATCGGCTCAGGTAATGACCAACAAATGTTTCACATCGACGAGAAGACTGGCCTGCTGAGAATAAATAATCCTGCCAAACTCGACGCTGAGCTGTACAGCACTAGACGCATCCCGGAGGCAACATTCCTTGACGACAATGAAGGATCAGCTACGAGCAAACATTGGAAAAATTTAATGGAAAGCAACCAAGCAAAGGAGCAGGCGGTTGATGATTCTAGGCACATACTTACACTTGTCGCCAAAACTGTAGGACCTGAACCCGCACTCGAAGCTTATGCCAAATTGCTTGTACACATTGCAGATCTGAATGATAATGCGCCAATTTTCACGCAAACTCAATACTCGGCTACCGTTCTAGAGGGGAACGCTAAAGGAGATTTCGTTTTCAAGGTAACTACTGCATAGTGTTTCTTTATTTTTTTTTTCTCTTCAAAGCAGTACGTAGCTTTGCTGTTTAATGGTCTTTCAAAAAATTCAAACATTCAAAAAATAGAAGCTTTCTCACTCGAAATACATTTCTGCAATACTTTCGCGTTCTTAAACATCTAATATTGGTCACAATAAATAACTCAACAATATATATTTCGCGGGAGCACCAGAATTGTGTACACATTAAATGAACTGTGCAATTAATACGTCGTATTTTTAATAACATTCAAAATATTCACAATTTTTGCAGCTTTTGGCCGAAGACGCCGACCAGGGATTGAACAGCAGATTATTATATCACATTGTGGATGGCAACCCAGACAACGCATTTATGATCAATCCACCTTACAGCGGCGTCGTTCGAACTAATATCGTTTTAGATCGTGAGATTAGGGAAAAATACCGTTTGACCATCATAGCCACCGACCAAGGAAATCCTCAATTGACTGGGACAACGGCTCTGAGCGTAAGAGTCATCGATATCAATGACAACCAACCAACTTTTCCAGAACACAAAATTATCTCTGTTTCTGAAGGTTAGTATTTGACAGATTGTTTTTTTTTATAATCAGGTCATTCAGTCATCAATAAATTATTGTCTAAAGTTTTTTAAAACATTACTTTATATTTACTACAGACACGTCAGTAGGCACTGTATTGACAATCATAACAGCAAATGACGTTGATAATTCACCGTCATTGACATATCGCTTTAAGGATACGGCTTACATACATTTATTTAGGATAGATTATTATGGAGGACGTGTCGTTCTTATTGGTAAGCTAGACGCTGAAGTAAAAGATGAGTACATACTTGAAATAGTAGCAAGCGATGGTCTCCACACAGCGACAACCGAGTTAACGATCAAGGTGACTGACCTTAATGACAATCCGCCTCGTTTTGAACAAGTTGCCTATATCGCTACCCTTTCAGGTATGTAACTACCTAATATTGAAGAATTACCCCAAATTTGAATGAACAGACACCCCATATATGTTAAGCGCTTAGGTAGGAAAAGACTGTTATTGTTTTCCAGTTTCAACAGAAAAAAATTCGATCAAAGTCTTGAAAGAATAATAATTGTCTATTAGCACGTAGTTATTTTCTTTTCGTGAATTGATCATGAGTACCTATAAGACTTTCTGCTTTTTTAAATTAAAAATAGCTAAAAATCATTAATACAAATTTTATCAATTAATTGATTCATTGAATCCACAGAATTTCAATAATTGTCCATATTATGTATTACATCACTATACTATTGTATAAGCTCTCATTGTTCAAACCTTTAAAATTCCATTAATAAATATTTGTTGGTGATCACTCTCCACGGTATAAGTTGTAAATTTAAGCGATCTGAAGAGGGCTAAGGGTGTTATTTTTCAAAAAGAAAAACACTGGAGCATATTTTTTGTATACTCCAGTGTTTTTTCTTTCTGAAAAATCACACTCTTAGCCCTCTTCAGATCGCTTAAATTTACAACTTCTATTAATAAACTTCTCTAAGATCTCTTCTAATAAAATTAATAATATTCTCCGACACGTTAAAAAAATAAAGAACTAGGTGAATCTTGTAAGGAACGTCAATTATTTCCTAGAGACATTGTGGCTTCAGTAAATAATCTTCCGATCAACTTCATTTTTGTATAATTCACTATGAATTTTAATAATAAATGCATTGGGAACTAACTGAATATAGTTTTGTAAATTTCATTATAGAAGAACGAGGTGACCTGCAGGAAGTAATAACCGTAAATGCAACAGATGATGACCTTACGATCGATAATAATCAAATTAGTTATCATCTTTTACAACCAGTGAAAGGCTTTACTGTTCACCCAATGAGCGGTCTACTTCTAGTTAATCAAACAGCTCTAACGAAACCACTACCAAAAGATGTCGAATTAACTATCATTGCTGAAGATTCTGGCAAACCGTCTCTCAAAGCCATATGTACAGTCGTTGTGAGTTTAAATAGATTAGACAATAACGTACCAGGCAGAGAATACCAAGTATCTATCAAAGAGAATGCGACAAAAGGCACAAACCTAATGAAGCTAGCAGATGTTGATTTATTGAATGGCATGATCGTCCTAGACGACAGTGACGGAGTTTTTGAGATTTCTCGAGGAAAACTTATTCTGGCTAAGACGTTAGACCGTGAAACTAAGGATAGGTAATATCTTTGATTCCATATTTATTATTAAACGTAACAATAGCAAAACGTTAAATTAAGTTGGAATAAAGTATGGTATTCGATAAATCTTTTACCTCTAACATCTTTATGGTATGATATAAAACTTATTTGATTTGGGATGTTACTAAAAAGAATTTCGTTTTATTTCTACGTTGATTCTGGATATGTAATGCTTGAAAATACTACGGGAATAAACGTAAGGTACAAACTTAATTTCGTTACGGATACGCCGTAAAGCATACACAAGCTTGAATTCTTTTAGAGTTCGGATTAAATCAGGCAAATGTATAACGTGTGAAAAATCTTGGTTATATACACGGAAAATAAAAATTGCTGTCAGAATTTATTCCTCATTGTATCGTCTGAATCTGAAACAATTTTTTGTAAATTCTTGCCTCCGAATCTGGATGTGGTTTTGTGAAAATCAAGAAAATGTCTATTCTAGAGATTAATTAACTTTGATTACTAAAGATTTTTCTTGTACCTAGTATTCATAACATTTGAAATTTTCAATAAACAGGCGCAATCTCGAGCAGCGTATATTTTAAATAATGCGGTTCAGTAGCAGCTTTTATAATGTTTCAATAATAAAAGAAGTAAATGCGAGTAGTGCCGTCTTATATAAATTTTACTTAAATTATTTTTCAGGTACGTTATACGCTTGAGTGTAAGAAATGGAAATTATAGAACTGGCTCACTAACGGGTGATGATCCCGTGACAATAAACATCACGGTCATTGATGTTAATGACAACTATCCACATTTTGTCGAAGATCTGAAAAAGGTTTCAATAAAAGAAGACGCTCCGCTCGGTCACACAGTAATTATTCTACAAGCGGAAGATGCCGATCTTTTTGGCAGCGAAGCAGCGACAGTCACTTACGATATAACTTCGGGCAATGACGCTGAGCTTTTCTCCGTCAATAAGTCATCTGGTGCAGTTGTGGTGAACGCAAGCCTCGATTGTGACCTGAAACCAGAATTGTACAATCTGGTAGTAAGAGCTTGCGACAGCGATCCGACGAGGCCCCTTTGCGCGTTCGCACAATTGCAGGTACACATAGAAGACGTAAACGACAATTCTCCCAAATTTCCTGTTTCGGAATATCTCGAGTTCGTCGGCGAGAATGAACCAGTAGGCAGTAGTATTTTCATAGCACGGGCTTCTGACCTGGATCGAGGAGTTTATGGACGACTGAATTATTCGATAAGTTCAGCAGCTGCTGATGGCTTTTCCGATATTGACGATAGTTGGAAATTATTCTCTATCGACAGCAGGACGGGCAGCGTATGCACGGACGCGGTGTTTGATTACGAGGAACGCAATAGGTATGCCTTCACGATTCGCGCGACCGACACTGGCGGGCGCAGTGCTGCAGTCAGAGTGCGAATCGAGATCGACTCTCGAGACGAATTTTACCCGCAATTCACTGAGCGCATTTACCGATTTGGTTTGAGAATTGGCACACAGCTCGCAGCCGGAACCGTGATCGGCTACGTCACGGCGACTGATCGCGACAAAGGGCCCGACGGCCGCGTGGTCTACCAATTGACGGCTCAGCACTCTTTCTTCAAGCTGAATCGCACGACCGGCGCGCTGATCGTCAAGCAAAAGCTCACGTCCAGCGAGATGAACGTCGACGAACCAGTGAGACTACTGATGAGCGCAAGCTCCGGCCGACAAGGTTCTCTGTCGAACGTAACTGCCGTCGAGGTGTCGTGGGTCGACGGGCACGAGCTGGGCGTCAACCGAGGAGCGACCGTTTACTCGAGCCCGACCAACTTCAGTACCGACATGGCCATGGCTACCAGTAGCGGCTTAGCAGATTGGATTTTGGCCCTTCTCATAGTCTTCCTTCTGCTGTTCGGCGCTTTCGGCTCGGTTTGCCTGTACGTGCACATTAAAAACCTTCGGCACAAGAAACCCGCAGCGAAGCCTGCTCTCGGCGGCGAGAGCAACGCAACCGCCTCGAACAGCTACGTGGATCCCACTGCCTTCGAGGCCATCGCCATAAGAGGGGTCGTCGGAGTCGGGCTCGGGGCAAACTCGGCGCCTTGCGGCGGTCTTGTGAACGGTAGCGGCGCCGGTGGGACGAACATCGGCTTGTCCTGTCAGTTCGCCCCTCCGAAGTACGACGAGATACCGGTGTACGGCACGTCTGCGCAGAGTGAAACTCACGCGGCTTCGGAGCTGTCAGGCAGCGATCATTCCGGATCTTCGGGACGGGGCTCAGCCGAAGACGACGGCGACGACGAAGAGATTCGCATGATCAACGAGGGACAGCAGGCCGCCGACTCGGCGAGCGACCTTTCGGTTCACAATACTCAAGAGTACCTTGCGAGGCTGGGCATTGTCGACCCGCCGCTGAGCACTCCTCGGAACAGGCCGCCCGAGGCGCTGCCGCTCGACAGCCTGCATCTGTTCGAGGACGAGGTGGCCACCGAAGCCGACATAGCTACTCTGATTTATGGGAAAATCGGTGAGCTGAGAAGGCCGAATTCGGGACTGGAAGTGCAGGGGATCCCGTCGATGAACGGCTCCCTCAGCTCGATCGTGCACAGCGAGGAGGAATTGACTGGCTCTTACAATTGGGACTACCTGCTCGATTGGGGCCCGCAGTATCAGCCGCTGGCACATGTGTTCAGTGAGATCGCGAGGCTCAAGGACGACGCGGCGAGCGTGCAAAGCGGTAACACCAGCAGCAGCGGCCGACCAAAAAGTCTGCGCCGAGCCTTGGCGCCACCACCTCCGCCTCCCCCGCTACTGACTTGCGTGGCTCCCAGGTCACTCACCGCAACGGCCAGTGGCTTGACCAGAGGCATTCTTCCACGCTCGCCCATTAGTCACGATGCATCAACTTTCCCTTCGGCGGCCCTCAGTCCAAGCTTCTCTCCTTCGCTGTCGCCTCTCGCCACGAGAAGCCCGAGTATCAGTCCGCTGGTCCCTGATGCCACGTCGAGAACGAGTCAGTGCCCACCCCGAACTGTACCTTTGAACGATGCCGAGCTTCGAATTTAACTCCAAACTAATATCTTTTCACGCCATTTCTATTGTTGCTCACTATTAGTATTATTATTATTATTATCATTACTAACACTATTACTATTACTACGGCTACTATTATTATTATTATTACAATTATTATTATTATATTATTTCCGATGTTTTTGTGATATTTATGAATTTAACGGAGAGACCAAGACTTGCTGGGTGGCTATTTCGAATAGTTGCACTTTAGTGTTGCATGTTTAAGCTGTTGAAAATTTGACTGTAAATACTTTAAGTTAATAATGCACTAATGAGGTTTTTCCAGGGATAAATTGTTATAATAAAGAACTTATCTCTGTTAATACAATTGTTAAAGATCTAATTATATATTTTTATATATAATTACAACTTTCTTCTCTATCAACTACAAAGTCTTTCCGCAAGTTGCAAACACGTACATGTTTTTTATATTCATTACTTCTTTCGTAAGACGTGTGAATTTTTGACATTTTCGTCAAACCATAGATTTATTTTGCTTAGATAGAGTTTGTAAATTATTAAAAGAAATACAATTACACAAATAATCACTTCACTGGTTGGAAAAAATTACTTACAAAAAAAATATATAAAATAATTGAGTCATCCTCATCAGTTACTTACTCCTACATATGCCATAGATTTGTCCCCCCTCTTTGTTCTCTTTCTGAGTACCTTGAATCAGTATTGTTCAGCACATTTAGGTTTGGTTGTACATATACACGCTTACTGTAATAACCGTTGCTGTCGCGAAAGTTTTTGCTAATTATACAGTAAAAACAATTCGGTATGTTACTGAATTCAACTGAAGAATGTTTTTGACATTATTCTATCGTACAATTCTGACGAAACTTGACTATAAGAAGGTAAAAAAAGCCGACTCTCATTTAGTCAGTTTTATTTTACTTAAGTTTACTAGATGTAAGAATGAAATAAGTTCGTGTAAATATGTACACTAGTAATTTTAATCATTAAATAAATCTGATGTTTAGTTGTAAATAAAAGCATGTACATATTGAATCCCGAACGTTTATTTTATTGAGAATGTAAATGTCTTCATGCACGCCATGCAAGCCAGTGAATTGGAATGTTTAAATAAGCTATCATATCGACGTATCAGGATCTGTGAACGCAAGAGTATTTGAGATATAAAATATGCCTATTTCATATAAACATTCAACTTGTATTAATTCATTTCAGATCAAATCAGCTGACTTATTGTACATACGCATAATAAATCTCAATGTATATTTGTACGACTGTTACTATCCAATATCGAATACATTGTCATCACTATGAGGAAATAACCCTCTTTCAACGAGAGGATTTCTTCTTATTACAAGAGGATTAGTTCAAGATTACTGTTCTCCTGTCATAAGAGGATCATTTTTTTAGTGCTATTGCCACTGTTTTTACAAGATGTTGTATGAGAGAATATTTTTTTAGAATGAAATTGATGTATATAGTTTTTAAATGTTTGTAAAATTGGAAAAGTTGAAAATGGATAACTGCATAACATTAAATAATTGATATTTGAGCAAATTATTATATGTGTATCGATAAAACGAAAAATACTAATTTTTTACACAAAATATATTGATGTTGGATTTCTGTAACTTGTCGTTGAATCGTTCTTTGGCGTTTGCTCCGTATTTTACTTTTTTCTCTTTACATTTTTTGAAATGATATAAGATTTATTATTAAAATCAATTCGATGGACCATCTAAGTTGTACATTTAAAAGGTCAGTCAGCCAGCAATTAATTATTTGAGCAAAGCCAATAGACATATAACTGTAGTAATATTTTTCAAATAGCATTATAAAAATATTCGGTTATCCTTTTTTGTCTTTTCCTAATAAAATCTGTACTACGAGTGACGTATATTGCTTATTTTTTTGTCCATAAACATATTGCTTTAACTTATTTGTAAAGTTTCGAATAAAAACTTTCTTCTTGTACTTTTTCTAAATATATTTCAAGAACCTTTAATCATATCAGTTCTTCGAAATATTATATTTACCAATAGTCAGTGGTTCAATTTTTATAATTAATTAATATTATGAACTAACTGTTATGTAAAATGTTTTCAGTTAATAAGAACAAAAATTGATTTTATCCAGTTTACAGAAGTAGAAATAGAAGTAGATCTGTCGTAGGCTTCTAGCCGAACCAGGCTTTCTGCCTAATGCCTGGCCGGTCAGGCTAATAGCAGAATGAGCCATCCGTACGGCCAATTCGGCTATTCGCCTGAAAGTCCAGGCATTAGGTTTTTTTCTACCGGATTTATCATATGATTTGTCATATGACTGATCATATGATGTATCATATGACATTAAATGAAATTTGGCAGATGTGTTGTCATATGATTTATCATATTATATCAAGCGAAACTTTAGCAAACACATGTCATATGATTAATCATATGATTTAGCATATCATATGATTAGTCATATGATTAATCATATGATGTCATATGAAATTTTGCTAATAAATTTTAATATTCATATAGAAATCAAATTAATAGTAAATGAAGATAAGGTGGTGCAAATAAATATTAGACAATGTGAAAAATTAATTTAATTATTCAAGTATATCGTGTATTCATGTCAAATAAATACTTCATTGAATTAGACACTTTATTTGAGATGTCAAGTACAAATTGTTTATTTGCTGAATACAGTTTAAGGGCACATATATAATGTATTCAACAATTTTTTTATATACACATATTTTTTTTACATATAACAATTTTTTCTTGTTACATTATCTTTTTCTTGTTACATATCGGTACTAGATATAATATTTAAAAGTGTTAAATCTTTGCTGACATTTCGAGTTCCTAGTTAAAAAAATTAATCATAGACAAAACCAAAATCAACCTTATTAATGTTATACCCTATAGTATATATATAGATAGAAAAAAAATTAACCAATGGTAGCAATTGATTCAATTTGAAATATACATTCTTACTCTACGACATTCTAATCAATACGGCGGATGCATCGGCCATACAGGAATTATCTCTAACGAGTGGAAGAAAAACAAAAAAGTGCTAGATTGTTTTGATAAGGGAATTGCCAAATTTTAATAAAAGTAAGAGTTCGGAATTGGAACAATGAACGTTTTTCTCATAATTTTCATGTAAACGCAAATGCTAATGATATCAGCAGTTGGCACAGCAAGAAGAGTTTTAGAAACCCTCACGACTTCCTTTATTGAATTCAGATATTGATTATTTCTAGTTTTGACAATGTAACATAATGTTTTTTCTACTTCGGATTGCCTGTGAACTAAAAATCGTTCTAATTTAACAAAAGAGCCATCTTTCAATATAGCATAGCTATCGCAAGAACGCGCGTTGTCTTTACTACATGTTTGATACGCACAGTTACGAAACACTATTTTTGTATATACATTAGTATTGTTTGGAACGTCGAAAGTGATTGCGTCTGTTGAGCTAATAATACCAGTAAGGGTAAAATAAGTAATGGAGTTCAATTTGTAAAAATCTTTTCTTTTCGAATAGTTTAGATCTTCCAGAAATTTGAGTACCATTGGTGAGCAATTAGGATAAACAACTCGCTCTAAATATCTTACAAATCGTTGCAAATTTACATGCCTTATTATTTGGAGAATTACTTCTTTAGCTGATGTTATTGCTTTAAATAATTCATGATTTGCTGCTTCGAAGCAAAAAGCACAGTGAGCTCAAAGAGGTCCCCAATCTAAAATACTCTGAGGTATGTGCAACAATTGGTGAACAATGTAAGTCATGTCTGATAGAGAGTATAAATCTTCGATATCCAATACAAATTGGTTCAACAAGGTAGCTACATAATTCAATTCGTTAAAACCAATATCATCTTTTAAACATATATGCATAGCTTCAACAAGTAACGACCAATGTTTAACATACCTCTTATCTTTTATTTTCCACTCAAATATCGGCAAATTATAATACAAAAGCCAATTTTTCCATTCACGGGCCTTCCAATTAGATCTATCACTAACAGCTCTAGTAAGACGGCACAGTTGATTGGGAACTTTTATCTTCATAAGAGCATTATCTATTTCAGCAATGTCAATATAAGTAAGAAATCCTAACAAGTTCTCTGTAAACAGTTTCACTACCCCTAATGGTACACAGTGCATATACTCTGGGGTAAAACCCTTAATAATATCAAATTCCGGTAACTCAAGTAAAGGCGAAGCAAATTTAACACCGAATACAGGTTTTTTTGTCAAAACTGCTTCATCTGCATATATAATATGTGTTTCTTTGTCGCGAAGTAATAATTGATCGCCTACATGATAAGGATACCTATTGCTGTTATTGTGAGGAACACCTTTTTGAAGACACCAATCGCACCCAAATTTCCCATTAAACTGGATTTTACCATTCATTTGATTTCTTGCAATCGTATCAGCACAGGCGACTAAATTGAATAGTTTAATGTTCACGTTATTACTTTTGATTGTGCATGGTATACCATTTGTAGATAGAGGCTTGATATTTTCTACAAACGAATCTAAAATAGATGTCATTTCGGGTTTACTGGGTCCGAACCACAAGCCCGTTAAAATAACATTATTAAATCTATATTGCACAGGTAACTCATTAATCAAAAGGTAAATTGGATATATTGAAAAATTCGAAGATTGAAACACTGGAGCGCGATCAATATTGAGAGTGCTAGTGACATATGAATGTCTGTCAGATATCGATAAACTTTGCACAAATTTTCTGTATAATTTACCGTCATAAATGTCTTTGAAATGATTAGGTTCATGTTCTCTATGTTTAACAACGTATTCATAATAATATTCATGTAATTGCAAGTGTTCTCGGATAGCATCAGAAGGATCAAGTATGCAAAAATAACATAAGTTACTTCGAGTAGATGTGTCAATATTTGTATTGCAAACGTCACAATTAGTAGACTCTTCTAAATCATTATATTCACCGAGAATTTTTGAACACTTGGTGCAGATACAAATAAATTTTTCATTATCAAAAGAGTTACACAATTGGTCTATGAGATACTACATTCTATGTATGTTAATTGCGTAAAACTGAAAATTACGCATTTCTTGGATGTAATTGTTTATATGTATATTGAGTAACATAAAAAAACGATACAAGAATAAAATCTGTTAGTACATAACATCATTTGTCATAAACTAGAACGTTGTCATATTTACACGCAGTCCTACTTATTACAACAAGTTGCCGATGAGTGGCAACGCGAATTACATTTGACATTCG
>JAWWMK010000022.1:2021174-2034898 GCA_035047105.1 Galeopsomyia nigrocyanea | reverse complement strand
GCCAATCACTTCACGTTCTCGATTCGGTATCTCGTTCGCTCTCACTGACTCCCCGAGAGCTTACTGAATCCGGCCCCCGGCACGATCGATATTTTACTCGTCAAGACTTGCACGCACGCGAGAACAGCTGATATTCCCAGCTATACTTATCGTCAACAATAGTCATAATAAGCGTATGTTTACAAATAAAATAATCATTACCTGCGGCGAAGGAGTTCGTTCTTTGACCACTTTTTCAGATTCTTTGGCTTTTTTCGCAGATTTTTCCTTTTCCACCGCTTTGTCTGGTTTCACACTCGCGTCGGATTTGCCATCTTCTTTATTCGATTTGCTAACCGGCAGTGCGACTTCGGCCGATTTGGCAACAGGTGATTCCTTCGACAATTTTGCCTCCAAACTGAATTCGTAAAAAGTCGAGGGTGAGCTTGCCGGCAATGCAGTAGTAATCGTAGGCGCTGGCGACTTGACGACTGTCGAATTTCCCGTCGTTGTTTTCGACTCAGTTTCCGTGCTGCTGACCATTTTTATAAATTGCTCGTACTCGGAAACGAGCTTCTCGTCGCCGACTTCTTGCTGTCGTGGCTCCGGAGTAACTGATTTAGTCTTCGTCGCCGTCGTCGTCTCTTTTTCTGCCGATAACTCTTTCGGCTCGTCCGCTTGTTTTTTGTCTTTGTGATGGTGTTTATGATGGTGGTGGTGATGCTTACTTTCGCGACTGCGGTGCTTCTCATGCTTCGTCTTATCTTCTTTATGCTTTTTATGAGACGGCGACTTGTCTTTCTTTCTTGGAGATGGCGAGCGGGAATGCTTCGTTTTGTGTTTGTGTTTCGACTTTGATTTGACCGCCTGTTCTTCGGTTTCTGCAAATAATCAGTATAACGTGTATAAATACGTAAAGGTATGTGAATAATTGATATAGGGAAACAATTAAAAAATTCAGTTAAAAATTACTTACGTGGCTCTACAGAGTTCTTTTTCGATTCTTTAGTTTCTGATTTTGGCGGCGACTTTGTGACTGATTCTGCCTCCGGTTTAGGCTCCGGCTCGGTGTGTTTTTCTAATTTCTCTTTCGATTTCATTTCTGCTGGTGGCTCTGACTTTTCTCTTTCAATTCGAGCTTCTGCCGGTAACTCAACACGATCTTGTTCTTTGGTTAAAACGAAATCATGAGGCGACGTCTCGAACACATTGTCGTTGTCGCTCGTCTCATTTTCGCTATCCCATTTCGATCTTGGGAATGACGGAACGTCAATGGATGTTCTGACGGATATTGTTTTTGACGGGTCCATTGTCTTATACCAAAGTCTTTCGTGATGACCCTCTTCGCGTTCTGATGTGATTATCCTAAAATTTGTGATAATTGTTAAAAATCTAATCATGCATGAAACACCGTAATCTTACTTCGATTTTGTTTTCTATTTTGCATGCAACAACATACTTTTGAGACAAAATTTAAAAAAAGGTAAAATATTGGGATTTTTTACTTAATAATACAATAAAATATTAACAATGTCTTACATTATCTGCGTAGCTCCACAAATGTCCTCCATTTTTTCTCGTCTATCCGGGGATACAGCATTTAAAATATGGCCACGATTAAAATACAAAGGATGAGCTGGATTTTCACAGTACATTATAGATGGTTCAGCTTGCGTTGACTTGATTATTTCTGGTGGATATTCTTTAGGTCCTTTCAGACCTTCTGCGATGAAAGCAAATCTTGGAAATCGCGAATTAGACAGAATTAACATCTGATTATGATGTTCGGAATATTCTTCTGCAGATCTGAAAAAAAAATGGTCGTTCATAAAAATTAAGTACACGATTATTTATTTTTTGATAGTAATTTAATTACTTTATATGTGAACTAGTCTAATAGAAACAAATGAAATTTAACAAATTATCAACATACTTGGGTTCACCAATTTTATCTCCATTGCTACTTCTTCGAAAAAATCCCACTTCATCAATGCCAAACCCAAATTTATGAAAATCTTTCCAAGAATGACACTTTAACAGTTCTTTCTCTCTTATTTCCCTTAACTTGTCCTTTTCCCTTTCACGTTCTCTATGCACTTTCATTCGCGGTTCCTCCCTTGATGCCTCTTTTATTTCGGGTCTATCTAATTTAACTTCTCTTGAACTTGAACGCTTAATTTCATCTCGATCGTCATCTCGTTTAGCATCATTTTTTGATTCTTCACGTTTATGTACTTCAACTTTAGCATCTTCCCTCTTTGATTTATCTGCTTTTTCCTCTTTCTTGCTTGCTTCTAATTTTGAATCTTTCTTAGATTTATCGGATTTAGACTCATCTTTTTTCTCAGACTCTGATGTAACACTGTCTTGCTTATTCAATTCTAATTTCTGATCGAATTTATTGTTTTTGTCGGACTTTACCTGTTCAGTTTTGTTAACTTCTGCTGGCTCAACTTTGTCAACCTTTTCATGTTTGTGTTTCTTATCTTTTTTATCCTTTTTTGTTTCATTAGATTTTTCAACTTCAACTTTCTCAGATTCTTCAGAGGTTTCTTTTCTTTTGTCAATATGTTTTGATTTGCTCTTTTTGTCACTACTTGCTTCTTTCAAAATTTCAGATTTTGAAATATTTTGTTTTGTTGATTCTTCCAATTTTGAGTCTGACTTTTTATCTTCACTTTCCGATTTTTCACTTTCAATTTTATGAGGGTCAGATTTTTTTGTTTCTTGTTTTGAATCATCAGATTTTTTATCTTTTCCATCGTCTTTCTTGGTTTCTCCTTTCTCAACTTTTTCTGATGATTTGGATTCTTCTTTACTTTTTGACTCTTCTTGTTTAGTTTTAGAATCATCTTTTCTGTCATCATCCTTTTCTTTTTTATCTTTCTTCTCCTTTTTATCTTTATGTCTGCTACTACTGTAACGTTCGTCTTCTCTAGGTGATTTTCGACTAGACCTTTGCCTTGATCTACTACGAGATCTTCTGTCACGACTTCTATCCCTTCTATCCCTACAAAATAATCATATTATTGTACTAAAAATCATTGACAATTATTTACGCGAGATATTTGTTGATCTCATGCCGAATTAATGCGTAAACGAAAATAATTATATTCATATTTTACCTTTCACTCCTTCTGTGAGATGATCTTCTAGAGTATCGTTCTTCATTTCTCCTTTCTCTACTTGCCTCTCTAGCTCTTCTTTGATGCATAACATTTCTTATATTTATATCTCTTGCCTCTGCAATTTGTACATAATCATTAGTACCATCTAACTTTTGTAAAAAGTAAATAAATGTGATATTTATAACACTGCCATACCTTGAGCAGCTAATCTACTTTGATTTTCTTCTCTAACAATCTCTTCGATAGCCAAAATTTTCTCTTGTCCTACAAATCAAATTGAATTATATAATTTTTAAACTATTTCAAAGAATTAAGATATCACATATGATCATTGAAAATAACTTACTTTTAGCTTTATCTGGTTTAGCTTTCAGTTTGTTTACTTTTGGCATGGTATTAAATTTATTTGCAAATGCCATTAATCTCTTTTTAGCTTGAAGTTTCCCAAGAACAGGTTTCACCACTTTTGGACTTTCAGTCTTCGTGGAATCATTGCTAGTTTCTCCTTTTGAACTATCTGGTGTTGCAGGAGGCTCTATATCCTCCAATTTGACCTGTTTCATTAAAAACGGCTCCTTTTCTTCTAAAGATTCCATCTTGATGGAGCTCTCAGACTCAGCTACATCAATAGTCTCTGCACAAATATTTATATTTCATTATCAATAGTCACTCATTTTATAATTTTGTTACTGACATATTTATTCACACAATTTAATCACACTGCACTCTCATATCAATGCAAAGTAAGACTAAATGCTTTAGTAATTAAAAAATACACAAATCCAAATTGATTTATACTACATTATTTTTGTAAATAATGACAGGATGAATTTCTTGTTGAAATAAGTCAACTAAACCTACCTTCCATGTCTCTGCCGTTGTATGTTGGCAATTTTATATTGATTGCAAAATATTACAGTTCATTGCAACTATTTGAACTTTGTCATAGTCTATAAAGTCTTAACAATTTCTGTACATCGAAATAACTATTTATACTAAAAAGCTAAGGGAATTATTGCTTCATGTTCACAATATTAATCCTCATTGTATTGATTGTAAAATTTCCATGCTGTGTTGGTAAAAATCTGAAAAATAAGGTGAAAAACTGATTAGAACGAAGTCAGATGCTCCGAAATGTTGATTTATCTAAAAAAACGCTAGATTTGTTGACTATTTATCAAAAACTATAGTGGCAAGGCCTGTCTCCCTCCAAAATGTTTATTTGCCACATTACCTGAGTTAAATTTTGTTGAGCTACTTTGGAGCACTCGTGGCAATAGTTTTCAATTGTACAGCCGACCGCATTATTTTCCACCGCACCGACTACGTACTTTATTACGTATTAACGATTTAATTCTAAAATTTTTGCCGTAACCTAGCTCCGTTTCCACTGCTCGCATCGCTACGATACACACAACGCGACAGACATTTTGCCTCTTTTGGAGCATGAAGTTGGACGCTGGACGCGTGGCAACATTGTAACTCCGAAATTAAAAAACGGAGCATTGTTTATGTATGATATTATTTCAATTAATCGATGAATTTGTGAATTGAAGAAATAAATAGAATTAATTTTTTCAAATCAGGTCTTCTGTTAATAAATTATCCATGATGTGGAAACAATGTTTAGCACAATAAAGTTTATAATACCATGGTTGGCAGTACTGAAGTAGGAAAAATTGAAGGCTTTCAAAAGTATCGTTTCACTCGAGTTATATTTGGGTGTATAATTTGTTCATCAATATATATACAATGATTTTCATATGTTTTAACAATCGCATATCTTGGCAGTTTTTTTACACTTTACAGAAGATCGATTCAACTTACAATTGACAAAATCATAAAGACAAAAAAATGATATTACTCCATTTCAAAAGTTACAATAAAAATTATATAAAAAAACAAATTACCAAAGAAATTGATTTCATGTATCTACTATTAGTGAATTCATTTTCACACGAAACCATTAATTAATTTAAAATAATGCTTGATTTAAATTTTACAATAATACTCTTTAGTTTATAGTTATTTTTAAACAGATGAACTGAAATACTATTAAAAATGTGATAAAATTATCATAAATTACATAAACCAATATTTTAACAAATTGGTGACAAAATATTATATCTTCTGACTTTTCTTGATATGACTCAGTCGTATGTTTAGCTAGAACTACTCTATGTCGTCCACTTCTGAAGGGTCTCCACCTATGGCTTTCCAAAATGCAGTAACTAATTGCTCAGCCGCAAGTCGTCTTTGATTTGAAGGCATAGAAGCTGCATGTTCTTTCATTGCTCTCAAATTGCTAAACAGTTCACCAAAATCTGCTTCATCATTATTCATGATACCATCTGCAAATATTTTACAGATTTGTAAATCTCTAATTCACATTGAGTGACTAGCAATTGAAAAAAATGATTGCATTGATTTGATTATTTTATAAGAAAATATTGCAAGTATTACCTAAGACACTTTCCATTTGCAGACGTTCAGCAAACCCTTGTGTATTGTTTAATTGAACATTTTCCAACTGTTCACCAACATCGTTTACATCAGACTGTGGCTGTTGATTATTTTTTCTAGAGTCTGAAAGTTATCTCAATTGTTAATATCAATAATGTAACCTTAATCTCGAGCAAAAATGCATAATATTAACCACCTTTCATGTTAATATTTGGCCACATATGCGTTTCTAAAGCTTCTATAATCCTTTCTATTCCATATTTGCTTTGATCTTCTTCAAGCTCCATAATTTCTTTGGGATCCAATTCAATAAGCTCACACTTTTTTTGAGCACACCATTCAATTGCTAAAATTAGATAAGTAATAATTATGCCATTTAAATTATCAATTTCACTATCAAATTAATCATTCTGAAACTTACCTTTGCCTCTGACTACAGGATCTGATATAGAATTGCAAACCAACAATAGTATTTCTGCGTCTGACTGAGAAAGTATTGGTGTTAATTGTTCATCTACTAGTTTCAACGTACTTTCCTGAAAAATATTTAGCCTATAATAAAATTTCTAATCTTATTTTCCACAAAAGAAAAACTTACTGATTCTATATCATAGTGAAAAATTAATGCTTCATAATTCGAAGGATCTACAGCAACATTTTGAGTTGTGCACAGCACTATTTTTGCTGTGTAATATTTATTATCAATATCTAATACATAGTGATCTATATCTGCCTCTTGTGTGAGATATCTTCCGCCCATATCTGAAGTAAAAAATATAATGCAACTTATTTTTTTCAGCAAAAAATAGACGTGATGACAATAATACTTTTTCAACACTTACTACTTGCTATTTCTTTAGCTGTTTCACTTATTGAACTTGTTATTAATACACGTGGTAGATCGATATTTATTTCGGCACTTGCCATAATGTTAATATTTTAAAAAAGTGATGTATATTAATAAACTTTAATTGCAAAAAAGATCTCTCAAATCCACTTTGCTTCGATCTCTGGATCGTCACGATTTGCAGGTTAATTTTCTGTTGTATACAAACATGAATCATACCGTCATGTCAGTGGCCGTCACATCGACATCCACATCCACTGTCATCCACTTTGACTTTTGACTTCAGCAATTTCAACTGATGTCCAAATACTTCCAAATTAAATTCAGATAATGTAAAATTTATTTATGAAAAACGGAATCGAACAGAATAATAATTCGCGTGGTATAACAATATTTATTAAAACAAATTTAAATCAAGGAGTGATGAAAACCATGTCAAATAAAACGATGCTCAATATAAAATTGTTTTAATATTTTTTTATTTCTATTCGTAATATAAATTTTAAATGAGTTCCAATTAGAATAAAAAAAGAATTATTTTAGTATTTCACAAAAACGTTACAAACATAAATATCGATGATTTATTTATAAAACTCGTGTTCGGATTCATCTTTCTTGATGTTATTCTTGTAACCTTTCTCAAAGTCTTTAGCAAGGACAATGTAACGATTTTCGCGTACAGCATGCATACCAGCTTCTTGGCAAATAGCATTTATATCAGCACCAGAGATTCTGTCTGGTCTAGCAACATAATCCTCAAGATCGACTTCCTCACTCAAATTCATTTTAGTAGTGATCGTTGAGAAAATCAGTCGTTTTTGTCTACGATCTGGCAATGGGAATTCAATTTTACGATCCAATCTTCCTGGACGTAACAGTGCAGGATCAAGAGTGTCAGCTCTAAATATAAATGTATTGTATTTAGTCACGAGTTTAAATTATTAAATGTAAGCTGTGCAATTTGAAAAAAAAAGTACCTGTTGGTTGCCATGATAACTTTAACATTTGTAGTCTGATCAAAACCATCCATTTGATTCAGCAATTCCAACAGAATACGCTGCACCTCACGATCAGCTCCAGTTTGAGCATCAAAACGCTTTGTAGCTATAGCGTCAATCTCATCAACAAAAATGATGGCTGGAGAATTTTCTTTTGCTAGACGGAAGACATCACGAACCATTCTAGGACCTTCTCCAAGATACTTTTGCACAAACTCAGAACCCACAACGCGAATGAAAGCAGCTAGAAAATATAATTAATTTCATAATTAGAACACCTATTCAATAAGAATATTAATTTCTAACAAAATATTAAAGTTATTTACCAGTGGTGTGTCTTGCAACAGCTTTAGCAAGCATAGTTTTTCCACATCCTGGTGGACCATACATCAAAACACCTCTAGGAGGGTCAATACCAATTTGTTTGTAAAGTTCAAAATGAGTCAAGGGCAGTTCAACTGCTTCCCTTATTTCCTGCTTTTGCATATCCATACCTCCAATATCACTGTATGCAATATCTGGCTTTTCATCTGCAAAGTACAATAAAAAAAAGTGATATTAAGAAATCCTCCTTCAAACAATAACGTATATAACATAAATGAATAAGCACTTTACCTGCTTGAAGCATAGAAATGCTAGAATCAGCTTCTGGTGGTAAAACATCTACAAGAGCATTACTGTGTTTGTGAAGAGCAACACTGGCTGAAGGCTTCAGCAACTCGCGATCAATAGTTGACAAAATACGAACATAGTAATTTGATCCTGTTGTTGAGCCAACAATTCCAGTGTTCTGGTCAACTGCCTCTAAAAATTGACCAATAACCAATGGTACACTCTGTATGCGCTTCACTTCCTCTTGAGCATGTAAATATTCTTTCTTTAGATTCCTTTGTTCATCTTTGATATATTCTTCTTGAACTTCCAAGAACTCTAGCATTCGTTGCAGTTTCTAAAAAATTATCATTTCATTTCATTGCTTATTGCTTACTTACTTATGTGGAAAAAGTGATATAATGTTTAAATAATTACCTTGTACTTTGTGTAAAGATCTTCCACTTCCAATTCATCTAAGCAAATGCTAGAGCCATGACCCACTACTGGTTTTGTATCAATTTCACACATTTCCTGCAAAGAACCAAACGAAAAAAATAGAAAATTGAACCTTTTTAAATGTTGAAAATGGTATTGAATCAAGTAATAGAACGTAAACTTTGAAATAAACTATAAAATTTATAGAAATTTCTCGATTGATTCACTTGTCAAATTGTCGTGTAACCAACAAATTTACTTCTTTCTTTTTAACAATATCCGATTGATTTTTTACTATGTAATTGTACCACGACTATTCACGTTACCTTTTCTGGTAGGGTGACACCCATATCATCCATTTTTTAATTGGAATCGCGTAAAAACTTACGCGTCTCCAAAAGATTCACAGCTAAACGCAAAACACGGATGACTTGAGCTTTTCAAGATTTCGGAGTTGGCTGGAGTTGGCATTAAAGTTGAGGTTAGTAATCGACGAAAGGATAATTTTCACGTGTATTGCTTGCGATTGGTCAATTCCGCTACATTATGTCCAACATGATCGCCATGTTGAAAACGTTTACGTATCAAATACACACATCCACGCTTGTTTGAATGTTTCCGTCGTCGTATATTAATTACTGCATGCAGCATATAAGTACCGGTATCTTCTGTGTTTTATTTAACTGCAAAATTATGTGATTTTTCATAAATTCTCGAGTGTCCTGAAGAATCTATTGCATATTAACAACGTTTGGGTAAGTTATATGTACGATGATTATAGCCAGGAAAGTTATATCTATACTTTCAATTTGTAGCAGCTCAACAATTTTTTCTAGAATAACAAATAAACATGGTTTCTGAAGAGCAAAACTCTGATGTTGAATTGGCATCAGAAGTCATACCAGTACCTCAAGTACAACCAGAAGCTCAAGCCTTAGAAGTTGTGAAGGACAACAATGGGGAAGCAAACAATATTTCTCATAGAAAACCTCGTCAAAGGAAAAAAGTACTCTACAGTAGTCTATTAAAACAAATGGAGTTCTATTTTGGTGATTCTAACTTGAGTAAGGATAGATTCCTTGCTGAGCTCATAAAGCAAAATCCAGGTATCTTATGTTTTCTGATGATTTATTTCTATATAGAAAGTTAATTTATTCAGTTTTAATAAAACAAGTGTACATTTTACAGATGTGGATCTTGAGGTTTTTTTGAGGTTTAATAAGATTAGGACATTGACTACTGACATTAGCAAAATTGTCAAAGCACTTCGTGGTTCACAAATGCTGAAGGTTTCTGATGATGGTACCAAAGTTCGTCGTATAACTCCAATTGTTGAGAAACAAAACATAGATGAATGCACTGTTTACATCCAGAGGCTGCCATCTGATGCCGATCATGAATGGCTGACAACTCTTTTCTCTGAATATGGACCAGTTGCTTATGTTTCTATTCCAAAGTTCAAATCTAACAATAAGATAAAAGGTTTTGCTTTTGTAGAATTTGAAACTGTTGAAGGCGCAGAGAAATGTTTGAAGGTAAAATTTTGAATACTGCCTACTTACTCTTAGTAATAAGAAAATGATTTTTTGGTATCATTTTTCAGGCATTTAGAGCCAAGGGGTGTGAATTACCATCTCAAACAGAGCCAACTCGAGTTATGAGCATTTCAACTTATTCTGAAGGTGTAGAACAAGAAGAAAACAATGAGACAAATGAAAATGAAGTTGACAGCAGTCACAATGAACAAGTTAATCAAAAGAGTGAAAAGTCAAAATCTAAGAAGAGAAAGCAATCTTCGAAATCTGATGACCCACAAGATTCAGATCAATCAGATTGTTCCAAGCCAAAGAAGAAAAAGGTCGAAGAGACTGAAAAAGATTCAAGTGCATGCCAGTCTGACTCAAACATAGAAGAAAATAAACAAAATAAAAAGAAAAAACGTAAAGCTTTGCAAGGAGCACAAGATTCAGATTCTGAAAGGCAAAACAAAGAAAAAACAAAGAAGCAGAAAAAAGTGCAAGATGAAGAAACAGAATCTACAAAAGATCATGATAACTCTGAAACTGAAACCAATAGCACAGTAAATAATAAAGAATGTGTTGAAAATGCAAATGAAGAAGATACAATTGAAAAGAAAAAGAAAAAGAAAAGGAAACGAAAAAATCATGGGACTTATGAAGCTTTAGAAGCAACAGATATGGGACTTCAAGTTATGGGCAAGAAGGATTGGAAAAGATTAAGAAACAAATATTTGGATTTACAAAGATCAAAAATGAAGCAGTTGAAACAGCATTTACGAAAGGCACAGTGGAATCAATGGGGAAATAGAATGGAGGCAGAATCTACTGAAGCCACAGATAATAAAAAGACTTTAGAGTTTATACCAGGTGTAATTGTAAAGGTAGAACTTAAAGAAGCTTGTGTAGATCCAAAAGGTTTCAAGGTAAATACATCGTAAATCTTGCATTTGAAATTAAAAAAAAAGGTTTCATTGTATTTAGCTTCATTCAATGTTTTCAGGCGGAATTACGAAGTAACAACCATGTCAAATACATAGATGTAAAAGAAGGTTCAAATGAAGCTTTTATAAGATGTGACTCATCAGAAGCAGCTAAAGAAATATCTGAAAAAACGAGTAACGAAAGGCAATTCAAAGTTTTGGCAGGTTTGTAGTTCTAAAATTATTTAAGAAACTTCCTTTATCTTTATGTTTGAAAATAATTATTAATTTTTCAGGTGACGAAGAGAAGTCTTATTGGGATAAAATTACCAGAGATCGCGAAGATAAAATCGGTAATAAAGTTAGAGTAAAACAAAGGGGACGCGATAAATTACTGAAAAAAGCCGAAAAAGAATTAGGAAAACACATTAAATTTGACGAGGTTTAGAAATATAACTGTAAAATAAGTTTATGAAAAAATGTATTATATTTCATTTAACTTGTTTAGCACAATAAATTACATCATGCCATCGTGATAATTTTTATTAACAAAATAGTAGTTTCATTCACAAGTAAACCTATTATACAAAATGTCACTTACAGCTCTACACTTCTTTGACATATCTCCTATGCTTAACCGTCAATCATACAAAATATTTGTCCTTGTAACTTCCCTTGAATCTTCTATCAAAGCGATTGGTCTTTTTACATTCACAAATGTTTATTAAAATTACATCTAATATTTGCGCTGCTACCATTTTCCTCGCCCCCTAAGTCCACCTCCGCCACCACCGCCTCCACCTCCTCTTCCTCCACGGAATCCACCACCGCCGCCTCCTCGGCCTCCAAATCCACCACCGCCTCCCCGGCCACCAAAACCACCGCCGCCTCCTCGGCCACCAAAACCACCGCCGCCTCCACGGCCACCAAAACCACCACCGCCTCCTCGACCACCTCTACCACCAAATCCACCGCCACGACCACCTCCTCCACGGCCTCCACCACGTCCACCTCGTTTCTGAACTGAACCTGGAGGCTTTGGCAAAAACCTTTGGAGAGGCAATAGTTTTGCAGGATCTATGTATAGCTGAAATCACGTAAAAAAAATTACGTTTCTAGCCTCATTACCAAAATGGCATAAGCTCTATCCATTAACATAACAGTAAGTTAATATCATGCCATACCTTTGTGTCTTTCTCGAAACTGTTAGCTTTGATATTTTCAGTCAACTTGATGGAGACATAATAATCTCTAATGTTTCCAAATATTTCATCTATTTTTCCTATTTGTTGTTTGTTTTCTAAGTAGATGGGAGCATTAAAATAAGGAACTTGCTCTATGTCAACTTTAGCTACTAGGTCATCTTGTACTGTCCATTCGTAGTGACACAAAGGAGTTACTTCTTCTGGTGGGCCTTGATCATAACTGCAAATTAATTATGTTAATTTATGGCGTAGAATTGATGAAATTAAGTTTATTGTTAACTCACTTGCTTCTACGATCTCCACCACCTCCCCTTCCTCCTCTGAAACCACCACCTCCGCGTCCACCCCTAAATCCTCCTCCTCCACCACCACCACGGAAACCACCGCCACCTCCTCTACCACGAAATGACATCTTTTATTTGTTTAATGTTGTTTTTAAGTGTTGATCCTGTGAAAAAACCTAAATAATAAATAACATGTTGACAGTTTTCATCAATTACATATTCAATGAAAAACGTAAAGTTTGTAAGGAACATTATTTTTTTATGAAACAAATTGAAATTCCGATTTCGAGGTAAAATTTTACCAGAAGTTTATGTTTATTTATTTGAAATAAATGAGAATATTTTACTAATTTTGAGACGTGAACCACGTGCCTAACCTCGTGTCAGAATTCGGAACTGTCATTAAAACAGTTTGGCACTCAAAAACGCCAACTTTTAACTTTTCTTTTTGCACTTTTTCACTTAATCTAACTATTTTTATAAATATTTTCGTATATCATTGTGTAAAATCAGAGAAACAAATACTTTTAAACACTTACTGTTTAGGACTGTGTGATATGCCAGTGATGCTAAACATAACCTCAACTAAACAAACCAACCCACGTGGTTTTCCCCCTCCCTTCCCATCTGATCGTGACTTGGCGCGATTACAAACATTCGAAAACAAGTAGTTTGTAAATGAAAAATAAACATATTGAGAATATTGGGATGGACGTTGAAAATATTCATATAAAACAATCGATTTTGATTTCAAAAATAGCCGATCAGTGAAACATACTACATGTGATATTAGTTAGAAAAATTGTACTAGATTTATAATTATTATTTACAGAAGTTGTTTAATTTATTTATCAAAGCTGTGATTTTTTTTTCATAAGATGGCTAAAAAATGCCATAAGTATGTACATGTACATGGAATGTGAAGTCTTATGTCTTTGTATATAAAACAAAAGTTTTATTTTTGGTTTATTGAATCGATTAGTATTTTTGTAAATTTTTAGTTACAAACTTGAAAGTTGAATTATTATGCTTATCAGATCTGCAAAGTCAAAAATCATGATGTGTAGTTCAAGCTGGCACAGAAATCAAATTATCATACACCAATTTTAAGCTTTCATTAGTCAAGAATGATTGGAATTGGCACTTATGATACAATTATAACATTTTTAAATTTTTTATTTCAGGAATCAACACAATGATTATGTATTTATTATTACAATAAAATTTTTTTATGTAAATATTGCGTTTTATTAACAAAATTTCTTTCATACTTCATCTTTTTTTGTACAAACAAGGTTTCAAAGTCAAAGAAGGGAGTTTCTTAGCATCCTTCTTTAAAACATCTTTCGTT
>JAWWMK010000022.1:1964671-2021039 GCA_035047105.1 Galeopsomyia nigrocyanea | reverse complement strand
AGATTTTTTGGCATTGTCTTTCATGAAAAAACCCCAAGGGTGCCGTTTTGCCCCGAGTGCCATTTTGCCCCACCCTCACTTATATTTGTATTAATTCAGCTTTGAATGACACACAAATGGACTTGCTTGTTAAAATTATTTATCAGCTTTCGCACAATTAAATTACGTATCAAGTAAATAACAACTCATTTTCTTCAATTCGAGTTATTGCTGCCGTTTACAATTTTTTCGCATATTTAGATCTTTCACATTTTCATTATTTTGTTATTACATTCTCTTATATTTGTTATGTTTTTGAAAATAACAACAACGTTTTAGATTGATAGTAAAATTAAACGTTCAAGTTTGTCCTACAAAGAATCAAATAAATTTTAAATACCAATGTGAAACACATAGCTGTTGAAATCGTAAATGTGAAAATAAGATCCATGTATAGAACGAAAAGAAGCGTTCGTCGCCAGGTTGACAAAAAAAAAATTAGGTATAAAACATGTAAAAAAGCTCCTTCCTGTCTTAATAGAATAACACAAGTTGAAGAGCAAAAACTAAAATAATCATACAGTGTATTCGATAAAACTTATAAGCGTCTACATATGTACTGGAGAATGTCTGATCTAGCATCGGAGAATAGCGGGTAGACAATCTACAGGGGTCCCACGACGGACCAGTTCTTTTACCGATTCTAAATAATTAGTTCTATTTTCAGCTTTTTTTCAAAATAGGTGGCTTTTTTTTTGGCGTAGCAGCAGGATATTGAATAAATCGTGAAAATGAATAAAAATAAGATCCTCCAATCTTTATCAGTGAGATAACGATTTCTACCACTGGAACATTCTTGTAATCGTTTATTTAACGTCTTTTTTATACCTGTAAATAATATGTAACTTTTTGATAAAAATTAGCAATTAAAAATGACTGACGATAGATGAACGTCTAAAATAAATCTCAAATCAGCAAAAATCCTGTTGAATAGCTTGTTGACGCACGTGAATTAATCATCAATTTAAGAAAAGAATGTGTTAAATTTCAATTGAATATTACTATACGTGGTGGCGAACGAATTAAAAAAAAAAACTAGATGCTTCAAGAAAAATAAGCAATAAATTCACTTATCACGGTCTTTATCCTCACAAAGATAAAAATTTTCATTTTCATACAAATAAATTGGGCGACGAATAGTAAATGATTTTCGTGATAAGATCAGCATAGTGAACATAAAACGTTATCTGTCGATAAGATAATCCAAATGTCAACATTTTTGGTATATAAACGAATTCATATTCGTATTTTAAATCACTTTTATGAAATACATATAATAATACGCCTATAAAACGTCACGCAAATTTTGAAGTATAAGATATCAAGATGCAGGCCTCTTCAATAAAACACAAGAAATCAGTAAGTTGCAAATTCTATATTCATAATGAATTTTATTGGACAATATAATTAACTACTACAATGAAAATCAATGTGCCATGATCGGATATTCTAACGACCCTGAAGCGACTAAACAGGCTTTCGATGAAGACGGTAGAGTCACGTTTATTTCAGCGATTAGAAAACAATGCACTTTATCAATTAAGTTCGACGTGTATATATGCCTTGTAAGTATAATATTGTAATTAACTTTTTCTTTCATTTTTGCGATGCTTAGGATGGTACCGTACTGGAGATATTGGCTACTACGACGAGACTGGCGAAATTTTCATAGTCGATCGTATCAAAGAAATAATGAAGTTTAGATCTCATCAGGTTTCTCCGCTAGAAATTGAAGAGATTTTGTCATTCCATCCGGAAATAGAAGAAGTCGTTGTTGTAGCGCTTCCGCATGAACTCGATGGAGATTGGCCTTTGTAAGGCAAGACCGGGACATAAAGTAAGCAGACAACGCTATATACTCATTGTCAGTCAGAAAAAATTAAATAGAACTAATAGTTATATCAAACATAAATTATACGAAATTATTTGATAATTAGACAGAAGCTCATATACATATCGTACGTATTATTTATTTCATGATAGTCTAAATTGTTCTAGGTAACCGTAGATGAACTTATGAAACTTACATCGACACTCGAAGATTATAAAAAATTACGTGGTGGAATTCATTTCATTGACAATTTGATATATACGTCGTCTGGAAAAATTGCAAGAAATGAGATGAGGACCCTTGCAAAAAAAATTAGTGAAAATTGATGGTCTATCATAATTTTTTTCAACAGGTAGTTTAATAAAGTGCAATACGAATAAAGAAATACAAATAATTAGTTGAAGTTATTATGGCAAAACATTGTGTGTGAACTTGAATTTTTTAGAAATAAACTCTGCCATGCAATTATTGAACATCATACTGTAGAAGTAATAATGAATCGAGTATTAACTTTATTTATCCATCGAGTCCGAAAATCAATATTTTTGACATCGTTTTTGTGCGTCAGTGTATAATTCGAATATTCGGTTAGATATTCAAAAGTATTTGGTTTTGTATTGAAAAGAAACTGCGCAGTCATATAATTCCTTCATGATATTTTCAAGTAAAGTACTCGAGGTACAAACATTAAATTAACTTCATTTTATCATATTTTCCGCTTTTGATTTAATTCTACGAATCAACGAAGGAAATAATACTAATGTGTCACCTTACTGTAATCTCAGATCGCAATAAATAGGTAAACAATATGGTACAAAAAATGATAAGATTTCTGTGTATTTTATTATTCAATAAGTATCGCGTTGTTATTCACGATGAAAAAATCGATAGATCAACGGTAATCGAACAATTTTTTTAATCTCGATCAATACACAGTATTCAAGAAGGCTTTATTCAATCTGAATAATTAACGGTAAAGCTTGGCGTATTCTTCAATAGCGTCACCGTTGGCATCAAAGTATTCCTTAGCGTCGACGTACTCGGCTCCTCCAAAGTGGGCAATTACAACGACATTTTCAACATCCAATTTAGCGAAGAAGAAGTTGTGATCTGAAAACGAAATTAAAGCCAAAATTAAAAATCCACCCTTCTTTGACTTTTGAAATGCGAGCGATCTTTTCACATGAAAATACTCACTTGGTGGCATCTGCTTGAGCCATGGGTGACGAGTAAAAACAGCGTTTTTCGCGACTTCGTGTTCGGCATCGTCCTCTTCGATCTAAACGAAATGAAAAATTTTGATAAGCACGCGAAGTATCAATCAACTATTATCCTATACAAAAAAGCAGCTTACCTTCTTGACTTTTCCAGTGAGGATTACTCTGCCGCAACGGGGGTCCATTGGATCGTAGCCCTGATCGTGGCAATATTCACCTTGAGCCAGGGTCATCATCAATGTGGCACGTGGGTCTTTCTATAAGAACGAAATATACCGTTATTTTAATTGTCGAATCGGTATAATTTCTCATGAAAGTTTGCAGAAAAATAATAGCATTTACATAGAACTCTCCCTAAATGTATGATTCTCGATTGAACTTGAATTCGTACTTACAGCAAGATCGAGGCCGGAGAAATCCAAGGGAGTCAAGAACAGGTAAGGTACACCATTGCCTTTGCCGATTGCTCCATCAGCGACAGATTTCAAGTTCGAGAACGGGTAGCCCTTGAATTTTTCATTCACACTGATAGTAGCGATTGATGTCCATTCTGGTATAAGAATAAAAAAAAATCAAGCTATACTTGTAGATTACACTATTAAATTATAGGAAAAAAACAGAGTCTTACCAGCTTCGTTAACGATGTATCTAGCCATCAAAGCATGTTTGGTGTGCGGTGGTGGCAAACGAGCGGAACTTGCAATAGCTGTAAAGATCACGACGGAAAGTACGAAAATTTGGGAAAACATTTCGGCAGAGCTAAAAATTTTTAAAATTATTAGTTGAGTTATTTTAATTGTTTAATTGAAAAAATTGAATTTCAAATTATATTATTTATGCTACTAAACGTAATATCGACACTGAAACATTTAATAATTCGAAGCCCCCAGTATCTATGATCAATTTAGAGTAAAAAATCGGTTTTTATACAGCTAATATAACAATATTTCGTAACACATCACATTTTAACGTTTAAGATTCAATAATAATAAATTCGAACAATACTTTATGTTTCACAGCAATAAAACTTAACGTTCTTGTGTAAAGAAATTTAAACTTCTGAGGAAAACTAAATTTTATTCAACGCGATAACTAAACTGTACCTGTGATCCCGTACCTGCACAAAATGATGACAATTCTTCATCGAAATCAGCTTTATATACTGGGTCTGTCGGATAAGAGTGGGGATTCACGATAGTGCGTTATCAACTGTCTAATTAGCAAATCGCGCAACGCTTCAAGAAATTCATTTGGTGGATTTAATATATCAACATTATTTTGCGTATCATGTGTTGTGTAATCGATGGACAGTCAGATATTCTTGGAATTGCATAAAATGTTTGTTTTCACTTGAAGCTCATTGATAGAGCGTGAAAGAGAGATAACCGCAGATACGAGGGTAATCCCTATCCAAAAATCATAACACCTCATCACTGACATGACAGTCTACTTTTTTCGATCAAGAATAGAATTTAATCTTTATAAAATGTTATTCATATGACATAAAATCTATTTTCCGAGTTATAAATTTAGACAGGTCGATAGTATTATTTTTAGTTTATTGAGTTGACATCGGACACACTTTGCAGATTTATATTTTAAATGATTCGCCTGTATTATCAAAAAGTAAAAGAGGTATACGTGACAATTGACAGCTTCGAAGGTACAGCGAAAATAAAAGACATTTGATTTCTTAGTATTCGATTGATTGTTAAATAAAAAGCTATGTAAAACGATATTTAATTACAAGATAAGAAATATCACGTGGGTATTTGAGCAAGTTAAGAATCCGAGAAAGTGGAATCGTTCATATAATTGCAGTCTAATTAAGAGCGTAACACTTTAAATAGAACACTAATTGATTACAGCTGGTTGAACATGAACTTCATATTATATTATTTTGCCGGGGGATCTTTGTTGATAAAATATTTTGAAAATAATACAGAAATGGTTTATTTGACAAACTGATTTTTTTTTAATTTTTAATAAGTTTTCTTAAAAATACAAATGCTTATGACGACACTATATACTCAAGTACGTGAAAAATGTGTTTTACACCTTGTTTGCGTAAAGACGAGTATAAGCTTCGATAGCTTTTTTGTCGGTACCATAATACTCCTTGGTAGTAATGTATTTTGGATATCCGAAATTGGCGAGTACAACGATAGTTTCAATCTCCACTTTGGCAAGGTAGAAGTGATGGTCTGAAAATGATAAATAAGTTTTTCATTTTTATTTCGTTGCGTTGCATTGATTCTCGCGCGCGCGCGAGTGTAAGATAATTTTCCTCGTTGTAAAGTATACTTACTTTCCGGCATGTGAGAAAGCCATTCGTGACGCGTGAACATCGCTTTCTTCGCGGTCTCGTATTCTGGGTCTTCCTTATTAACCTGTGTAAAGATTCGGTTTTGATTTTTACTTGTTTGCTATGAAGACTAGAATATTTGATAATTAAGAAACATACACAGTTAAAGTATGATATACTTTATTTAAATAATTAATAGTTTATTATTAGCAACGACATTGTCGACAATGTTTCAAGAGAATAAATTTAAAAATAAAAACAAAATTTTACTGTGCAAATAAATTTTACATATTCAACTGTTATTATGGAATTCAGACACGTACCTTCTTGACTCTTCCTGTTAAGATGACTCGAGCGCAACGAGGATCCATCGGATCGTAGCCCTTAGTTTTGCAAAATTCACCTTGTGCCAAAGACATCAACACGGTAACCCGAGAATCTTTCTGTGAAAATTATTCAACACTTTCGTTACACGTTTTATTTTTTGGTATTCAATCAATCATCAATAATTATGTAACACAGCTTACCTCGAGATCTTGCCCGGCGAAATCTAGTGGAGTGATGAACAGATAAGGAACACCGCTACCTTTTCCCAGAGCACCGTCGCTCTCGGAAATCAGAGTAACGAATGGATAGCCCTTCGAGTTGTCTCGTACACTCACAGTTGCCACGGAAGCCCAATCTGGTAAAGATGAAAAGACGACGTAAAAATGATTTTATAAATTGATAAAAACCATTTTCTTACCTGCTTCATTGACGATGTAACGAGCCATCAAAGCTGTCTGAGCAGCTGGTGGAGGTAATCTTGCTCCATTGGTTAGAGCAACTAGCAAAGCTGCAATTGCGAATGAAATCTTCGAAGTCATCTCGAGGTGCTGAAAAATTGAGCAATGATTGTTATTTCATTTTTACTAGAAAAATATTTAAAATAAAATTTTTAACGCAAAGTTTTCGAATTTCATCGAAAACTGCAATAATAAATTAACTTGTTATCGTGGAACTTTACCTCTGGGTATTTTCGCCACACTGAAGGATATGAGCAATTAGTGATATATTATATCAAACTGAAGCTTTTATCCTGAAATCATATCGGCGAGAACAGATTTATCATGATCGAAAGTTAATCGATAACAACGAGGAAACTATACATGTATTTATAAGTAACATTTTTTTTACTTACAATAAAAACATATATTCTGCGCCTGCACTTATTGATAATTGAATGTTTGAGTACTTGTACGTGGGTTCAATTTATATAATTTTTGTTAAAAAAAACCATGCACTTATAAGATAAGAAAAGTTAATTCGCTTTCTATTGAATTCAAATGAACATCAGTCATGAAGGCCATCCCTAAATTTATAATGGATTTATATTTTAACTAAACTAAATAACTGAATTGAATAAAAAAAATTACAACAATAGTCCTCTTCTACTTTTAAAATATTCATATTTCAGAAAACAAATTTTCGAAATATATCAAGACAAAATATTTGGTATTGATGTACTCAGGTAGAATATATTTTTAAAGGTGATGTACTATTGAATAAAAGAAGCAAAGATTGTGCACAAGGAAAAACATAATAGAGGAGCATTGTTTGCTCGAGTCACTTACGTGCGAGTGAATTCATTATAAATCAACGTGTGTGATAAAACCAACAATAAAAAAAAGATAAGAATAAGGAAATATTAGACAAGAATTATTAATCAAGAGAGTATCGGGAAATCAAACGATTATTAATATCCGTTCATCTCTAATATCTATACATTTTTATAAATATAGAAGCGCATAAAGATTAGAAAAAACATTATCAATAGCGTGAATCATCATAACTGTCTATTTAATACACAGTTGTCACAATAATCATACAAACATAAGTTTAAAACGTCGGACTTATGTTTTACGATGGAATCTGCTTTGTTACTTTTTTAATGGTGCATAAAATCATGATTACTAAATCTTTTCTAAATGATTTATTATTACAAGTGCAGACATTCCAGTGGAATTGAAACATAATCGATGGAATTTCAAAACATTATCAAGAAAAATAAAATAACAAAAAGAAAATGTTCATACAAAACCTCATGCGAAAATATAGATCAACTTTCCGACGTGAAAACCTTCAAACCCGACCAGAATTATTAAAATCAGGACAGCAAAATTGACTAAGCCATCCGCACTAGAGAGAGACGAAAAAAAAGGAAAAAAAGAAAAATGGTTTATGCGCACGAACGAGATGGTGGAATGACGAGCAAAAAAAAAAGCAAGATGCCAATTATCATCAGGAAAACCGACTTTCATAGAAGAGGAGAGTAGCGGTGCGTCGTTACTACTACGTGTATCGTCGTCGTCACGATCTTTCGCGGTAAACTTCACGCGCGCGCATCAGCAAAAGTTATATACGCCACCTGCATGATACGCTGCGACTTTGATTGATGAAAAACGAAGTTTCTTTTATACGTGTTGGATACGTTTTACAGCTGCTGCTGTTGTCGGTTTGTTGTTCGATGTTGGATAACGTACGATCGAAATAATCAATGCTTTGAGCTTTTTAATGAAGATGAGCTGAATAAAACGTATAAATATCGTTTATAATTATTGCAGATAAAAGAGTATTGTATTTTAATTCAGGAGTCAATACACTTTGCACAACCAAATACAATAATATCATGATGATACATTTTTGAAAAAATCTCAATTAATATAAAAATCGGTATATCAACGGAAAATCGGTATAAGAAAAGTCGATCTATTAGATAAATCTACTTGAAAATATCAATTTCTATATGTAAATCATACCCGTGTGATTATATAGAAGAGCTTTTGTCAAAACATACATGTCATGAAAGAATCGATTAGCATGCAAGTTAAGTTGTCTCGATGAAAGATAGCGCAGCAGGTAGTTGGTAGTAGTACTATTGCAAAAAAAAAAAATCCTCTGATCTCAAATCTCATTCACGCTTAAAAAATTCTTTCAATCGAATCGAATCACAATGACAATTTCATCCTCTATACAATATAGACACAAACGAAAACAAGCCAGATATCGATTTCATTCAATAATGTCACACATTACAAATAAAAAAGAGAGTGAGAGAGAGAAAGATGTCGTGCAATCCCTATTACCGTACATATCCGAAAACAACCTTGAAATAGCCTCGAAAGAAAATAAATACACGATGGAAAGGACGATGGTTTTGCAGGCGGTTGGTCGTAGTATAGCTGCGGTATCGCTGCTGTGTATAATATGTGATGTCGTGTGGTATAAAACTGGCACGTCTTGGGCGCGAATCTGGGTCGTCCGTCTAACTGTTCCGTCGTACCGTTCGCAGCTCGTCCTCCCACTTTGGCAGCAGCAGCAGCAAACCATCTCATCTCATCTCTCTCTACTATACGGCGCTTTACTGCACAGAGGACACGCACCTTTCGGACAGTCCTCGAAGGTACGCGGCGGCGTGCGCTCGCTCGCCCGCTCACTCTTGTAAAGAATCTGTTATAGCTATTCGGCTTTCGCTTTTAATTCCCAAAGCGGGCGGCTTTTAATCATGCCCACACGTTTCTGCGACTTTTGAAAGAAGAAGCGAGGATTTTTATTTTATTTATTTGTTTGTTAGTTTGAAATAAGATTTTTTAGAAAGAAAGGAGTGCGCGGAGATTTTTTCTTATTTTTTTTGGGGTACGAAGGACCTTTTTATTTGGTGAGTTGATTATCATTATTACATTGTTATCGAATTATGCTGTAAGAGTATTTTCATAGTTTATGGATGGTAAGGGTGATTGAAAATTGAATTTTTAGATTTTCTCTCGATCAAGTATGTTCACATTTCTTGAAACCATCCAACACCAATTTAGTTCGGTCAGAACAATTCTAATTATAAAAATTTGTTTACTTAGAATTACATTTTTACAAAATAATTACATTCGAAATTACCGTATAATGCGTATTCGTATTAGCGACAATGTAAACGAAATTTTATTCAAGCTTCAACGTATAAAAATTTCGATAATTACCAACAACACTAACTGATATAATTTTTTTCACATTATCAATTCTCTCTCTTATACATTTCTGTATTACAAAACTTGAAATGAAACGTCGTTTACGGTAAATTCGACTTTTCTCACACGCGTCAACAAGCTAACGCGACCATTCTCAAAAAGCTTTTCACACTCGAAGCAAGATAGCGAAAAAGAGAAAAAAAAACTTTAACGACAGCCTTACAACTTCCCGTTCGTATACTATAATCTAAAACGCAGGTTGTGTTTATAAAGTAAAAAATCAAAGTGACTTCCTCGACAGCAGAGTATAACAAGCAAAGTACTTTCCAAATAATCGCGTTACACATATAACAACACGAGAGAGAGAGAGAGGATATCCCTTTTACGTGTGTGTATGTTGGCACTTATCCTCAGCAGCAGCAGCAACACGTTTAAAAGGATACATAACAGTAGCATGCACTTATTTACGGTACCGCTGCTGCTACTGCAAACTTGCGGAAGCTCGAAGGATGCGCATTTTGACGGGTTAATGAGCAGATTATATATACGTATATAATATAGTGGCGTAGCTGTTTGTCGTCCAAGGAATCCTTTACAACGCTATATACCAAAGGTCGCTGACCTCAACTATATATACGTTGCCTCGAGAGATGATATATATGTGTGAGATATACACGACACGTGCGTTATTTTTTTTTTTATATTAATTACTATGAGTTTTCGGGAAAAAAGGTACACGTTGTTGCATCATTAAGAAAACGGTTCTTTTTATTTTTATTTTCGGAAGGTTCGGGCTTACGTAACCGTAGAAAAATGGAAAATTAAAATTCTTTCCCGTAGAAATTTTTTTAAATCTGATATGCGTTTATTATACGCGAAGACTGGATTTTTCGTTATCGTAAGGGTATAAATCGACGCGAAGAGCCAGTGCGAGTTCAGTCAACTTGTTTACACTTTTTTTTTGTCTCGAAACTAAGTGGGTTGCAATTCTCTTAACCACTTGTTTACTTATGTGACTAATGGCTTACGGTGAATCAACAAAGAAAGTTCTTTTACTTACGGTATATCCGCAATGATTAATTCTATTCTCTTAGCGATCAACACTTTTCTAAAAAAAATTCACTTTGCGCATCCTGAATTCCAAAATATCTATGCATTTTGCGAAAATTACGTTACGTAACTCTACGTATTCGAAATAATGAACGAGCGAATCGAAGAAAAATCGTTTAATTTTCTACGGCATTTATACTTCAAATCCTAAATACATAATTAGAGAAATCTTACAAGTCGGCGGCGTCGGCGTCTGGCTCGAGTGCGTTATTTCACTTTTGTAATTGTTACATATTCATAAATACGTAAAAAAAAAGAGTCGCGATAAGGACGAACGCGTAGTTATAACAAGAGTCTTAAAAAAAAACGAGAAAGTCTTTCGGATGCGGGTTTTCCGTAATAGAAATCTTTATGGATTTTCCCAGGACACTGCGTATGGATACTTTCTTCGTGATGCAATAGCTTCGGTAATGCGTCATATTTGCGATAACGAGTGTATGCACTTTATTTTTTCTTTTCGATTGTTTCCTGAAATTTTACTTCTGTAATTTTCGAAGCAATTTGTGAAATTGTTTTTTCGTCACTCAAATTCAACGTTCGTAGTAATTCTTCTTGTGCGAAATCAATTTTCAATTTGCGATTAACATTTTTTAAGTTCTCTACCAATTAATTTGCTTTTGAAGAATGAAATCTAAAAATCATTGATTCCCTAACTCTAAATATCATTTTTCATATTCCAAAATTAATCAAAACATCAACTACACACGAAAAAAAAAAACATCTTTATTACCAAATAAATAATCCACCTTTCAATCCAACGCGCGGCAAAACCAGAAACTCAAAATACACGCATCAAATCGAGTCGGCTTTTATAGTTATACCGCTTGTCATTAACGTCGAAGCCGTTACGAATAATCGGCTTGTGCATCGGCTTATAATATATTTCGGAAGAGAACTCGCCTTACGCGCGACGGCGGTGAGTTGAAAACGGCGACGAAGCGCACGGTTGGAACATTTAAGTAGGTCGTCCCAAAATCCCACTGTACCACTCACCGCGGTAGCAAGCGGCGTGGCCGTGCGACGGTATAGAAGCAAGTCATGATTCACAGGCACCGGACCCTGGCAATGACTCTTCGCGTTGTTTTTAAAGCCATGGGAAAAAAAAGGAGAACTTCTGATCGGAATGGAAGATTCTTCTGTTTCTCTCTTTTTTTTGTTTTGTTTATTGTTGTTGTTTTGTCTTGAAAATTAGGTTTCTGTTTCGATGGGTTACGCGATGGTTTTTTTTCTCTCGACTATTATGTGATGGAGTCTTTTTTTGGTCTTGTGTGAAAGGGAATTTATTTTTTTCGGAAGTCTGAGCGAGCAACGTTTTAACGTTTATATTTCAATATGCAATGGAAAACATCTAGTTGAAAATTAACAAAAAGTTAAATCTTTTTTGTATAAAGTTTAATCTTAGAATCTTTATTACACGCGATAATTATATTCCAAGTAAAGGCGTTCCGACAAGTAGATTACGACTTTCACAATAACAAAAACACAAATCGTTATCTTTTTCAAACATTATCGTCTTCGATCGTACAGAAAAATTTCATTCATTTATAAAACTAAGCAATAATAATCTCAAAGCAACCAAAAAAAAAAAGAAGAAGCAAAAAAAATCTCCCGAATAACTGTCGCTTGTCGCGCGCTTGTTATATCGACGAAATGACTAATATTATTCGCACGGGATTCCAGGGAAGATATTATAACGGCTCTTTCTCTCTCGTGGCGAACTTTTCACTAGCAACAACAGCAGTACAACAGCAGTACAGCAGCTCTCGCGCTCGAAAGTGCGAGTGCGCGACAAAAAGCTTGTGCTACCACGTATAGAAATGCCTCTCCACGAGCAGGTTCTCGCGCCTGCAAGTTTCCGCTATAAAATGCCATTCGAACACATGTGATGTCGTCGGTTTATTGCGTGATACGGAAAAGTTCCTCCTCCTCCTCCTGTCGCTCAGCTGTTCGGATGCACGCTTCTTTTCTTTTCCTTTTCTCTTTTTGTATTTGTGGGAATGTCGTTTACTTCTTTTTCTTTTTCTTTATCTTTTTTATTTGTTTTACTGTTCGAGTCGAAAGGTCTTTAGATCGACGAGTGACAGGATATATACTTACTTTCGAGGCGATTATTTTTGAATTATGCAGAAAAGCTTTTTCTTTTTTACGAAGACATTCTATGATGTTGACTTTTAATTCTTCAATTGTTACCATTAACAGGTATAGTAAAAATGAATTTTTCACTGATACGTCCGACTAATTCCGTCTCTAACTACTTACACTTGTCGTTCCACCTAATCGTACACACTTTTTATTTCTCATGTTTCACTTGACATTTCACTCGATGCTCATTTCAACTAGTTCACTTACAACAACGATTCGTCAAAAACTCGTATACTCAATGTAGGATAAAGTACGGCACCGATTTCACGCGAGGCTGATGAATAATTATACTTGGAGGCATGTGCGTGGGTTGTATAATGAATTCCAACACCTCGCGACGACGTCGACGACGACGTAACTGTAACTTCATTTCCGGACCAATTATGTCAATGTGTATAATAATGAGTTTGATGTGTTATTTACACACCTCGTTGAGATATAGTAAGCGTGTAACAATCGTTTGAGATTCTCGCAAGCTTATAATTTACTTGTATGTGACAACTGAAAATTATCGAATTAAAAAACCCTGTAATTTCATGCGTCATCTAATAACTGGTTTCAAAGACAAAATTCATGTACTCGTGTTTTATCTAAAAGTCTCGAGAAACGAAGCCATCCATCACCTTGGCCCCGAAAAAAAGGGTCAGTCGCTTTTGAAAAAAAGAGGAAAAGTTGTTCTTCCTCCTCCTCCTCCTTTTCAGCGAGCCGCGCAGAGTCAAACTCGGCATGCTAAAGCGAGGAGGAGGCCGCTGCATGAGCCATTGTCCGTGACCATGGCCTCTGCACACATACACCAAAGTATCTGTGTCAACTGCGTCCTTTCACCTCCGAGCGCTGCGATGCAAAAAAAAAAATGAATTATACCATGCAATTTATATATAAGACTGTACTATCGCGCATTGAGAGACGTGTCGTTGGGTTATTCGAAAAAAAAAAAAATTGAAAACAAAATCGTGAGAAACCGCGCGGCGACGAGAAATAATCGTAAGTGTCACGTGTGTATGTGTGTGTGCAGCGCGGAAAAATAAGGCTCTGCGTCGTCGTAGTAAGTAGCCGCGAAAGCGATGACCCACTATTAAAGCTATACTCGGCGTGCCTTCGCTGACGTAATAATCCACCTTAACGGTATTTATTCTCTCGCTCTTTCGTTGTGTATGTGGATATCGACGACGAAGACGAGCGAGGCGTTGGTTTTTTTTTGGGTTTACTTTGGCTTTGTATTTTCAGCGACGCTTTTCTTTTGCGTATAATGTGTGGTTTGCTGTTCTTTGTTTGAGGATATAATTATGGGATGCGTGTGTGACTTTTTTTTTTGGGATCGGCTGGGGTTTTATTAGAGGTAAACTAAACTGATATGCAAACAAAAATTGTGATTTTTATGATGTTATAAATATAAAGCATAAGTAGTCAAACTTTAAAAAGTAAGTAGTAAGAGTCGTTTTGGTCAGACGTGATCTTAGAAATTAATTTTATAAAAATCTGTATGTATTAAAATGTATATATTAAAAGTATTACTACTCCACATTGGATGAAAGAGTTAATTCTCTGTTCATGATTAAATTGAAATTGTTTGGAGTATCCCGAGTGGGAAAAAACTAAAGAAAAAAATCAGTATAAAGTCTCATGATATTTTTTCCTTGCGTAATTAACTTTCATTATAACAATAAGTAAAATAAAGAGTAAAAATTGTTTTTGTTTACTCATACACAACTGTCAGTATCATAAAACTCCTCAAAACGGCTTTACTTTCATTTTCAAAAAAAAAAAAAAAAAAAAACACTCATCAACCGCAAACATCCCGTTGATTCCAGAATCAAAAGAAAAAAAAATGAGATCGTTAATCTGGACAGCGTTGCTGCTCGCCAGCGCCTCATTTTCGTGGGTATCAGCGGACTCTCTGATGGGTGGTCATCTAGACAACAAGCATTCGCCGCTCGTGGAAGATCCATCGGTTTGGTCGAATCCAGCGCATTTGGTACTCGCGAGGACCGCCGAAGACGATGGCCTGGATCTTATCGCCGAGGAAAGTAGCTCCAGCGTCGCGTCCACGCCTTATCCCGATCAGGAACCAAGGTAATTATCATCGAGCTTTTCTTTTTCTTTTTTTTCAATGTAATTTCGGGTATTTTTATTATCCATTGTAAATCAATGTTCATATTATATGCATGAGCGTTATTAAAAAGTAACAATGGCAGGAAATCGATTGTGATCTGTTTCATTAATTATTGCATACAAAACACTTTTTATAATCAAAAAACTAAAAAGAAAAAATCACTTGTCAATCCCAAAGGTACAAAGTGCCGTACGCGTACGCGTTCAACGGTGGCAAGCCGTTCTCTCTGGAAAAAGATCCGATAACCGGCAAGATCGACCTCGAGAAAACTCCACCGTTAAAAGCTCTCAACCTCACGGAAATCTATCAAGACGACGAGGAGACGGAGCCAGAAAATGATGACACAGCGCGTATCGATCAGCAGTACGGAAAAGTCACGTATTCGGACAGCAAACGCGTGGTGTCGACGAATTCGAAGAGCGAGCGAGTCGGTCCGAACGAGATCAATCCGTACTCGCCGAGTTTTCACGACTTTCTCAATCTGCCGGTGAAGTACAGCTCGGAAAAATACAATCGGGAGAGTTACCCGTTGATCTCCAGCTCGTATGCTAACACGAAGGTGCAGAGCGGCTCGAACAGTTATAATATTAATAATCATCGGCCGTCGTATCATCAGGAGACCGCTACCGAGGTATGAGCTTTTAACGATGTGGACTTTATTGTACTAAACTTGAAAATGTAACTGTACTTATTACATTTCCTTGCAGATGTCCATAAGCACGCAAACTCGCAGAGTCTACTACCCAAAAACCACTTCGACTTCTACCACGACGACGACTACGACAACGCCAAAACCGACGACAACCACGACGACCACGACGACTACGACGACGACGCCAAGGCCAACGGAGAAGAAAACCACAACCGTGAGAGTTACAAAACCGGCAACTACTACTTCAACGACCACAACGACTTCCCAACCACCGTCCATTCCACCAAAAATCACCACGTGGAAACCGTCCAAGAGTAGCACTACTCAGCAATACGACGAGTACGAGGAGATGCTACCGATCGAGAAACTTCAGGGCTCCAAGTACGGGTGAGTTACTCGAATTCACATGTTTGAAAAACGAAAAACTATATTTTATTATTTCTATTTATTTCCTGACAGAACTAACTATCCAACCGGAAGTAAAGAAGTTAATGGCCACAACAACGGTCCGCAAAGTCCCACGCGACCACCAACTCAACCGAATTACGAGTACAGCGACGGTTACGAGTATTACGACTCGTCGCACGAGGAAATCCCAATGGATCATCATCAGCATCGTCCACATGTCGTGCAAAAAGTCGAACTCGAGATCCCACCGTCGACTCTCATGACAACCACCACTACCACGACAACTACGACAACTACAACTCCACCACCGCCAACTACCACAACTACAACAACGACAACGCCAAGTCCATCAACGCCAACGATACACTTGACAACTAACAAACCGCCAATGGTACCAGTACAACAACCACCGGTCACCTCTCTACCACTGGACAGTCCTGCTCACGTACCACCGGTACACGAGAATTTCGTCGAGAGTCATCGACCTGTCGAGTTCTTCAACAACAATAATAATAATAATAATAATAACAATAATGTTGGTCACGGAAGCGTTCATTTCCCCGGTAGTGTTTACGGTGGTCGACCTGGAAGCGTGATAAGCATTTTACCCGAGAGTACGAGCAACGTGATCGTACCTCACGATCAAGATACCGTGTCGTTCGTACTTGGTAACAGGCAGAACGTCGAGGGAAGTTACTATACGCATGGAGTTGCGATGGAGGAGCATCCTTTCGCGCCGAATTCGAATAAGAATACTTTCAGGCCGATTGTTGGCTCGGTAAGTGTATAAAGTTGTAATAGTAATTTAGTTGTTTGAGAATGGATTTATTTACGGTGAAAATTTGATTATAGGGCTCGAACGCACAACCACCGCAAACAATGGTCGACCAAACGCTTTCAGTAGCCATGCCATCGGTCGCGGTAGTCGACAATCCCCAACAGCAACAACCGCAATCTCCATACAATCCCACCAAGTGGTACATGAACCAACAGAACGGCAATTTTGCGAATCAGCATCAAAGCGACAGTGAATCACAGAACACAAAACCACAACCAGGTTTTGTCTTCCCACCACCGAACGACGGTACACAGAAAGACGAAGCGACATTGAGTACTGGATTTGTTACTTTCCCCGATGCTCCCCAAGACAAGCCGGACGAGCAGAATCAAGCGCAGCATCAACGACCCGTAGAGGAGCACGTTATCGTCATCAATCAAGCCGACGGATCGATCAAGGAGATCACGCCGACCGGAGCGACGAATCTCGGCGATAATTTCAATGGACCAGCTAATAATCCCAATCTTCCGCAATTATCGGAAAGTTTGACTCCACCAGCTCAGAATCAACCTTCGAGGTAGAAAAATCAATCGAATGTGTGTGTAAAATGTGCATTGATATTAATCGTGATTTTGTAATTTATCATCAGACCACCACCTGGAGGAATAAGTCCACGACCACCCTATTACTTCCACTATCAGCACGGAAATAACGGACCGAATTCCGGCAATCCTCCACCACGTCCGCAGAGAATACCATTGCCACCGAGACAGAAACCCGAACATCCACCGGTGGGTTTCAAGAGGCGACCAACGACTCACGATCCCAAATTACCGAATATTCTGCCGCAATTTCGACCCAACGCTAAGACTTCTCACGGACATCGCGGCTCCGACAAAATTGGTGAGTGGTATACTCGTATATTTCGATCGGTCAACGTCGAAATTTCACCTCGTAAATATGAAAAATCGACGACGAAGGGGAGATTCATATCGAAGCTTTCTACAAAAGTAAAAGCACCGCAATTATCAGGCGCGCGTTATTATCTCTCTCGACGCGACGCTATTAAAAAGTGACTTTGTGATTTTTTTTTTCTTCTTCTTAATCTCGTACATGCCGTCGACGAGCGAAAATTGAATATACAGTAAGCGAAAGAGAATGTGCAGCCATTATTATAGCTGTCTCTCTCTCTCTCTCTCTCTCTTTGCAACACGAATGTGGCACAACTACCTACTTCTCTCTTTCGTTCGTGCGAAAAATTTTTCAGTCAAAAAACGATGTCAGCTCGAAAGTTCTTCTTTTTTTTTTCTTTTCTTTCATGCTGCGCGTTATTACGGCGAATATTGTTTAATCTCAATCATCATTATAATACGCGTTTGACGCGTCGAAGAGAGTCGAAGTAGGATAAGGCTGAATTGAAGAATAATAAAGCGCGACGAGTTTTCTGCTATTCGATATAAGCGAGTCCGTGGATTATGGGAATCGGGTTTTGAGTTGAACGTTTTCGATTGCGTCGTGAATTATTGTGTATCTCGTTGTCGATTTTTTTTTCTACATTGCTATTTAGCATTGATTCGCGTATGAATGCTCGATTGCTCGAAAGTAATTTTGCGACCTTTTATGCGACATAAAAGCTGTGGCTTATTCGTTTTGTTCATTGAAAATTAACTATTATTTGCTGTGTGGCACGAATCTCGAAGCAGATGTAAAATGACGTTGGCGAAATTATTAATGTCATCAAATCAAACATTAGAATATACAAATTTTCCTCGTTAAAAAAAATTCCGCGTTCGTGTGATCCGAGTGAAAACAAACGCCAAATTTAAAAAAAAAGAAACTTATCAAATATTAGATCATACAAAATTATTTGAAAAAATACCAATAATCAAATGCATTTTCAGGTACTCTACCAGCCCCCCAACCATACCCTAACCGTCCTCGTCCAACCGGACCTCAACCTCCCCCACCCCACATTCATCCCTCGCGAAGACCTCAACCTCATCCAATCTCAGCACCCCCAACTCACTTACAACGTCTAAGTCCACCACCTCCACCATCCCCCAACCAACAACCACCTCATCACCACCATCATCACAATCAAATCCTCCGCAAGAAGGAAGACGCAACGCAGCAACTTCCACCGAATCCTGAGCAACACAAACGTTTTCGACCACCAGTTCCAACGAACGCTAATCCCGCGAGACCCGTCGCGCAAAAACTTCGCATGGAGGACGAGATCGCCGATCGTTTTTCAGCCGAACCCCCACAAGTGCCACCTAGACCGATCATTTTTCCGAATAACCGAGCTGATAGTCAAATGCCGAAGGTTGCGACGTTGCAGATGATTCAACAGAGGGGTGGTATCGACGAGGAGATCATCAAGTCGAATTTGCCACCGCTGTTCAAGATCAATCGATCGGACGAGAAGGCCGACGGCGACGAGGCGAATCCCGAGGAAATTTCTACCGCGGTGAGTAATCAACGATCGATTTAGCAATAGAAAGATTACGTATTTTTTATTACTCTAAACGATACGTGAGCTTGATATCGATCGGTCAATAATTATTATTGCGGTGTGATAGAGAATGTTAAGCAGTCACGTAGAAAGTTTAATCTCATGGAAAAATTCTCTTTATCGAAGAATTTATTATTAGTTTCTTATCTTCTCACGTCCGATGATTTTAAGTAATTACACGCACACACCTACAAAAGTGCTTTAACTGAAATACAACTACAAAAGAAAACTAATAAACAAATTTCAATAATAATCAACAGAGTACCGACGCCGATCGTCGCAAAGACACCGACGAATCAAGCGCAGCCGGTGCATCGGAGTCCGGTCCCGTATACGTGGTCTACCCGGTGAACAGTGCCGTGAACATCGGCAGTCAAGAGGACACAGTCGAGCGCGACGAGTCCGTGGTGATCGGTACTCGTGGACCTCATCGTCCATTGCCACCCGACACTCTGCCACAGGACGACGACGAGGAGCACAAGGATGCCGATGACAAGGGATATTTCTTCGGCAAGAGGCCGCAATTCAATCAGGTCAACGCTGATTTTCCACAGGTATGTTCAAATAGCGAATAAACGTTTGTTTTCTGTAAATTCACGTTGATCTTTTCTTGTTCTTAGGGTTTCCCACCCGCGGGTATCGACTCGCCGATGTTGGTACGCGAGAAACCACTGCTGGTACCGAGCGACGAAGCCGACGACGAACCCGAAGAAGAACCAAACGTGATTTCCTACTTGCAAGACTTTTTACCCTACCCAACGAAGAAACAATCTCAACAGCAACAACAACAACCTTTGGCAACGATCTCAGCGACGTTACCACGTCTGCCCGTGGTGCCATCGTCGAGTCCCATCGCGTTCGTTTACACGCCAACGACACCAGCGGCAATCAGTCATCGTCACGACTTCGACAGTCACGAGGATGAAAAACCAGTACTCCTACCGTCTCAACAACCAAGCAGCTCGTCCTCGTCGGCACCGTCGCCGCAGAATTTCATGGCACCGTTCGTCGCCAGTGTTTCCGCTGAGATGCCCGCGAAGAACGGCTGGAGCGTCGTTGTTTCCACGAATAATGGTAGCAGTGAGCAACGTACCAGCAACAAGGAAGACACGAAGAAGGAGTCGACGGATGAGTCGATCGAAAACGAAACGCAAACCGAGAGGAATGACAATTTCGATCCTGACAGTTTCAAGCCAGTTCTGTTCGGTGGTTTCAAGCCTATCTACGAATTCCCTGTTGACGAAGATCAAGAACATATGCCGATGGTTGGTAGGGGAGTTGTATCGAAGTCCGATTCGGAGACGCTTAACGTCAATGCTGAGTCTGGTAGGAAACTGTCGAAATGAAAGCTCCGAAGTTTGAGATAAATTTGGTAGTATTCATTTTCCGACTTTTTTTTTTTTTTTGAGCGAGACGACGAGAGACGTTCCCTTGGGCATTTGAGAGATAATTGAACAAGTAGGATCAGCGCAGCGATATCGTAAATCATACACAATATTATAGAGCTTTTATCGAGTTGGATATAATCGATTACATTAAGTACCGATGATTTGTACAATGGCTGCGCGAACAAGGAAAAAATGCTAAAGGGAACGGACGAGACGAGACGACTGTACGTGTGTGTTGTATCTCACACATATATGCGTCTCCTTGAAACTGTCGAGCTACAAGTGCGACGCACACATTTTATTTTCGCGACGACTTTCTTCGCTTATCGCGGGAAGTATAAGTTCGTCGTTGCAATTGCACTTGAGATTTGTCTAATGGTGCCAATTGTACTGTTGTATGCCAAACTATAATTTTGTACTTTTTTTTCTTGTACGTTTGTACGTTTTTTTCTTCTTCTTTTTGCTAAGATGCTAATTTACTCCTTTTAGTCTTTAACTTTCACTGTAACTCATTATTTATACACACAAGCGCGAACACGTGGTGCATCCGCAAATTTTTTTTTTGTATGTACACTGATACACCCAACATTTTTTCATGTTTCATATTGTACGTTCTGACGTAGAGAGTAAGATGGTGACTATATGTAAACTCCTTAGTTCGATAAAAAAAAGAGAAACAACTGTATTTTATATTTATTATTATACAATTTAAGGAACAACTTGCTTGGTGTTTTTTTTCTTTCGTTCGATCACGTTTTGTCGCCGTTCGTCAATTTCCTCTTCTCCCATTCCTCCTTGAGTTTCAAACGCTCGGCTGACTTGCGCGCTCGTCTCACGCTTCGCAACTCCTCGCGCAAGTTGAAATACTGGTCGCGGAAATTCGCTTCGCCTATTTTACACGGTGGATCGTCAGGCTGTTGAGAAATAATGATTTTTTTAAAATTGTTTTTCAATTGAATGTATTCGAAGGATAAATAAAATATACCTTTGGTTCTTTGATTTTTTCATATGTCAGTAGTCGTCTGCTAGTATAAGTACTCAAAATTTGTTCAGAATCAGCTACAAGCTTTAGGCAAGGATGGACTGGCAGTTGATCTTCGGAATATTCTTTTCTGAAACGAAAATTAAAGTTTAAAGAATAGATAAATGAATTTAAATTTTAAAAAAGATCTTTCAAAAAATACCTGAATACTGGAAACCAAAAGACCAGTCTCCCACTCAACTTCAAATGCTTAACAGAGAAATTCAACAAATCTATAAATAATTGCCACAACTCATAAACAACTTTGGACGGAATGTGCGTGTCAATTTGATGTTCCTCTATGGATGGATTACTTTTAACCGTGCCTACCCGTTCTACAGCTTCACGAATACCGTAGGGAGCTGTAAAATTTCAACCGTACAATCCCGTCGATAACAGCTTTTTTTTTATAAACTTACGGTCAGTGATTATAGCATCTAATTTTATGTCTGGCCTCCATAATTCTCGTGAAAAATCGGATACTATAACATCTACAAAGCGAGATCCTACTCCATATTGCTTCATGTTAGCAGCTATACTTTCATCTTCCTCTCTAATCTAAAAATATTCGTTGATTATTAACAAGTTTTCATGACGACATTACTTTTATCTAAAATTAAATGAAAAGTACATACTTTTTGCGTGATTCGACTAGGCCTTGTGCGAGCATGAAGCATTAAGTAATCTATATCAGTACCAAAAGTGTAAGCACCAAACATTGATGCTGGGATCAATAACGATCCAGTACCAACAAATGGATCTAGAACAATATCTCCATTTTTAGCTTGTGCTTGATTTGCCATTAGTATAGATAATTGTGGGTCCATAGAAGTGTTGCCTATAAATTTTCTAGATTTCAAGGAAAGCTTTTGAATCTTATCTCTCTGGCCATCAGCAATCTATGAAATGAAAATTGTCTAGATTAACATACAATGAATTTTTATGATTAAGCAGGATATAAAAAATTAAATGATTACCCATCTACCAAAAAACAAATCTTCAGGCTTTTCTGGATTACTATTTGGTTCTTGGCCATAGTATTCTACGTAAAATAGAGTTGTGTCTGGATTCTTTAAATTTACAGAACCTTTTAAAGGCAAATAATTAAAAGTCTGAAAAATATATCCGATTATTATTGTAGCTAATCAGACAAAATTAACAGAATGAAAAGTATAATCGTTACCTCAATCTTCTCTACTTTTTCTCTTTGAGTAAAATGCTTGCAAAATGTTTCAACAATAACTTTGAATGTGGTATTAAGATATGGTGCCATTAGATCTTGAGGATAAGACTTCAAATTTGCATGAAGACCATCCACAGTCTTTGAGTGTGCCCATAGTTCGATGCAGTGTCGAAGTAAAACTGACCTACTTGCTATTGTGCGAGCTACATCTTCGGATGGCAGTTCAACTATCCAGAATGGCTGATAAATTTGAAAAAATTAATTGATAACAAAATTGATAATTTTAATGGACAAATCGTTACGAAAATACTATTTCAACTCACGTGTTCTATTGATTTGACAGCACTACCTGAGGTTATGTCGAACATGCTGAATATCGAATCCATTTCCTAAAAATTAATGAATGAATTGTTGAGTAAATATGAATTTTTATTAGATAAATACATACGAATTTATTTACTGACTGGTGTTCGAAATTCTACGTGTTCGTGAGCAAACCATAGTAAATATTTCTTCCATCGCGAACTCATGGCTCATGTTTACGCTAACGCCATTCAAAAACTCTCAAAACAAACTTAACATAACCTGACCTATAACAGCAGAACACAGCAGAACATCATGTGCTTTTGCCTATTTTTCATTCTCAATTGCGAGTATGACACGTGATTTATGTTTTTTAGACAATGCTTCTCTATCACGTACGAAATCTTTAATAATAAAACTGGAAAGATCTTTTGCAACTAAAATAATTGATTGCAAAAAATTTTAATAGATATTTAATTTAGTTACAAAAAGCTCTAAATCAGCTGTTACCAAATAGAATGAATATAAAGTTTTTTTTTATGTGGCTAAATAATAAAAGAACGGTGGGATTTTGAAATAAAATGATTTTATTGATAAGATGGTATAAACTCCACAGCTTATGAGATAGATTAACGCTTCCTGCGGAGCGACAGGGAGTTTCTGCGTAACCAGGCTGCTTTTCGTGAACCTCCGATGGTCTGTGAGAATCTGTGTCCTTTGCCCAGGCCACGAGAACTCCTACCAGCCGAGGTCTTGCCGCGAAGCTCGCGGTGTTTGTGAACAGCATTGCAAACCCAGTTGACCTTGGGGTCATTTCGGATTGCCTGTAAAGAAAATTAAAAAAAGAACGTAAGAAACAGCAAGTTGGAGATTTTTTTGTTTAGAAAAGAATAGTGTGAAATTTACCTTGTGTGCTGGGTCAACAAGAATTACTTCATAGTATTTGTATGAAGAGTCCTGAGCTACCCAGTAGCTGTTCAGTACTCTGAGTCCACCACAACGTCTTCCCACACGTTCCTGAAAAACAAAAAATAATTGTCTTTTTAGTGACTGGATAGCTATGCTAATATCAAAGTATTTTTAATTTTTTGAGCTTCAGACATCCAAGGAAGAAACTAAATCATCTTATTCATGGGTAAAAAATGGTTATCATCATCTAAAATCGTTGACTAAATTACGGACAAATTGAATAAAAAAAAATGAATGAAACTCACTTCAGCAACAGATTGTAGTTTCCTGGTGGGTTTCAGCTGGTTGACTCCATGGCTCTTTGGTTTGCCATAAGTGGCACCCTTGGGAACAGGGCGTTTGCGACCACCACGGCGAACACGAATTCTGAAGATGACGAATCCTGTTTTGAAACACATCATTTATGGATTTCGAAAAAGAGACTATGTCTAACGCACATTTGTAATTTAAGTGCATAATCAGAACTACATAATCCCCACATATTAGGTGAGAGTGGTGCATGTACAATTCATCATTTGAAACACAAGAGTAAGACATTACTTTTCAAATATCAATGCCAACGAATAATGTTTTGAGAAAACTAAGGTGTACGCATTAAACTTTAAAGAAAAAGCATTCTACTATATCTAGATGATCGCAGTGAAACCGAAAGATCATAGCTCCAAAATAATAAATAAATTACCTTGCTTAGCTTTGTATCCCAAGCGGCGTGCTTTGTCAGGACGGGATGGCCTGGGCGCTCTGTGCAACTTGGTCAACTGGCGGTACTGCCAGCACCTGATACGCAGCAAAAAGCGGAGCACATCGCTCTGCTTCTTGCGGTAGAGCTCTTGCATATACTTGTATGCACCCATCCCGAATTTCTGTAAATAAACAAAATCAATTTCGATCAACAATTATTCACTGAGAAACAGATCTAGTTATAATGCAGTACATTCGACGTTCAATCTATAGCACCACCGGCGCGATGCAAAACTGTTGACGATTTTTGTCACTTTACTATGTGTAAAAAAATGCGGATATTTAGAAAATTTGATGACTACTTTTATTTTATTGATGAGCTCAAAGTATATCAAAAAGAGTTACAACAGTATGTCGCCGATCAAACTGCTACGTGTACGAGTAAACAGTCGTACTTAAGACAAGTTGTTTCGGTTGTATTCTTGTAATTTCAAACGATTGAATTTATAAAAATATAAATAACTTTAACGTTAACTTTGACTTTCAAACGGTGAAATATAAAATCGCATGTTAATAATTGTGGTGAGAAAACAAACGTGAAAGTGTTTCAAGACGTGATCTAGGTTAAGTTATCGGATAGTTTTTCGGAAGGAAAAAATTAATATAAAAACCTTGTGAATGCAATAAATATAAGGCAGTTTGCATCGTTGACGAATCCATCATTGATTATTGCAAGGTGCAAACAAGAAAAACCGCGAGTACTGATTGATGTTTAATGATTATAACAAATCTTATTGCTCACCTCGCGTGCCCAGTAAAAGAAAGAAAACACACCGCTTGGGATAATGTGTTAGGTTATGCGAACGCGAACTACAGCGATGAAGTAGACGAGGCTGTTTACAAATTTTCCCGTTGTCGGAGCCACTTGTGTCGAGTGGAAATTTCGAAAAATTTTGGAGTAATTCTAAAATACATTTGTTTTATAATATAATTTTAATATAAGATTCGCCGTTTCGGGATAAAAAATAATAATTTAAATAAATTTTTAACGAGATAAGAATAATTTTTTTAGAAAAATTTATCGATCGAAAGCTTCTCAATATTTATAAATAACGCTTAAAATATTCATCATATCGCGTTATCTTTTCAGCTGAATTTAAATATTTGCCAACATTTATAAACTTTATCCTCCCGGGAAAAAATATATAGATTGCCCACATATATTTCTAAATTTACATTCATTTCTATAGTCAAAGTTCACACGATATTGAAAATCGAAAAAAGATAATTTTCGAAAAAATTTTCCGTTGCAAAACAAAGTTTCGATTCGCAATCCACGTAGCGTCGGTCAACGAAAAGTATATACACAACGTATACAATACAAGCGCGCGAAAGGTAGGGCAAGTATAATCAACAAGATCCTATTCACGATAAAGGTATATACATCTCGAGAAAGCGCGCGATGTAGTAGACTGTTCGAGAATTTGTAGAAACCGCGCCGGCTTGTTTTGGATGGCACCATAGCGGAAAATTGGCATACTCGAGTCAACTCGGCAAGCGTTCGGACGTTTAGGTGTTTTATTATACGAGTGTCAAAAAGTTGTGATATAATTTGAAATTTTGCGAGTTTGTCGACGATCGTTAACTATAGATTAAACGCAATTTTTTTCGCGTTTTGGCATAGGATATATACTTGAACTTTATAGTTTTTCGTTTGTGCATCTTTGTTCGCGAGTATTATTTATTGTTAACAATGTTGGACATACCTAACTATAAATTGTACTATTTCGATGTTTGCGGTATCGGCGAGCCGATTCGTTATTTGTTGAGTTACTGTGGAATTCCTTTCGAGGACAAGCGTCTGGATTACGACAAGGAGTGGATCCCAACATACAAAGCAGGTAAAATTTTTGCTATTTGTTTTCAAAATTCGATTTATATCCGTTTCGATCGTTGAAAAATCCTAATACTTTTCGTCGTCGTTAGAAATGCCCATGGAACAAGTTCCCGTTCTGGAAATTGACGGAAAAATGTATCATCAACACATGTCTATTTGCCGGTACATCGCTAAGAAGAATAATCTTGCTGGCGCGGACGAAGAACAGGCTTACCTCATGGATGCGCTGATCGAGGATATGAATGACCTTCGTCTTGGTAAGAATTCGTAAGATCGTACGTTATATTCTCGTTTTCAACAAGATTCATAACAAATTTTTTTTTTTTTTTTTTTTTTTTTTGCAGACGTTGGAAAGTGGTTCAAAGAAACCGATCCTCAATTGAAAGATAATTTGAAAGAGGTAGCAGTGAAACAACTTGCGTTCTGTCTGAGCAAATTCGAGGCTCGAGTTGAACAGAACGATGGATTTTTCGTCGGATCCAAAGTATGTATATTAATATTCGCATTACATTTCGTATCGACGATTAATTTGTGTTTTATTAAAACAAAAAAATGATTACATTTTCAGGTTTCTTGGGTGGACATTTACTATGCAGCTATCATTGAAATGATGTCGAAACTCATGGAAGAAGATCTGCACAAGAACTACCCAAACTTGAAAAGCTTGGCCTACCGCGTCCGCACTCACATGATGATTGCCCCGTACATTCAGTCGCGTCCTTATACTCGATTGTAATTTTGTTAACGAAATTGTACATTTTCAAATTTTTTCGTTGTCAACGTTGTGTCTATATTTTTGTCGAGATTTAAATGGATTTGCTGGTGAGAATGTTGGAGATACGTTTTTGTAAAGTGATAAATGAATTTTCGAAAGTTTACGAGTTTTACAAATGAATGAATAAATTGTATATTTTTAGTACTTCAATTCAGTGTTTTTATTTCAATGTAGCACTGAATTTAAATTCAAATTCAAAACGGATTTTTACTGTTGGTAGTTCTTCCACTACGCGATTCATTATGAGCAAAACATACTTCAAATAAAAAAATGAATGACTCGATTAAATAATTTCATAGGTTTCCAATGATAAAAATGTATAATATTCGAAACTTGAAAGTATCTCATTTCGCTAATGTGGAAATAAAACATTTTAATCAACTCTCGATGCGACTTGCGTAGTCGACTAGTCGTCAAAAAAATCATCCGCGTTTTAGGTTTTTTATGTGGCAGCACTGCAGTTTAAAGAACCGTGCCCCGTGCCTGCTGCTGCCTGCACGTTGCTGCACGTCACTTAGAACGTCTTGCTCCAAAGTGAGTATTATTGTTATTTATTTAAGTATGCACTAATGATGCATCGTTTCATAGTTATATTTCATTTCTATTGCATGCAAACCATTGGCAGAATGCATATTTTCATAAATACTCGTTGTTTTCATTGAAGAATCACTCGCGCACTTCGATCGTAATTAGGTTTCTGTACGTGTAAGTTATTTGCTTAATCAGCAAAAATGTTTGTATTTCTGAAATGAGCGTTGCATCATTTATATGTATTATTTGGCACGACTTTATTTTTTATGTAGCTTATTGAAAAAAGTATAAAATATGCTTTTCTTATACTAATATTCTTTCTAATCACAAAAATATTTATGCGTTCATTTCAGTTTTTATCACTGCAGTAGGCACAGACAAAAGAAGAACAATGGAGACTGATAGTGTTAGTGTAACATGTGTAACGGTTGTAGAATGGATCAATTCCCAAGGAACAACCACGAGAAAAGTCACTTATCGGTCTGCTACATCAAGGCTTGTAAGAGACAGTATTCGTCAAGCTTTAATAGAAATAAAACCTGAAAAATCAGCTGGAGCAACAATCAAACTGCACCTACATGATTATGTAGTTTTTAATAGATTTATGGCTGAAGGCAAGGCTTCAATAAAATTCAAAGCAGAAAATTGTACGCTGTTTTTCTCCAATGCGCCTGCTTCTCAGTTGATGAACTTCTTGAAGACAATGTTTATAAAATTATCCAGCAAAGACAGTGTAAAGCCTATTAAAAATCCTTTAAGAGAGAAAATAATGAGCAACAAGGGAGATGGTATCGAAGACATCAGTCCTGCAACAACTGCAGAACTTGCTAGAGCCAAACAGAAAGCTGCTGTTTCGCGCGCTACTATCACTACTCCTTCACCTACAAACATTCGTAAGAGAAAGCTTGGAGAGGACACTGGTGGAGTTACACCAAAAATTCCAAGAGCGAAAAAATTATTCACTCATCATGCAACTGGAGAAATAACACCAGAACAGCAAAGAGTTTTAGATTGTGTATTGAAAGGATTTAGCATATTTTTTACTGGTAGTGCAGGCACTGGAAAATCATACCTTTTGAAAAAAATCATTGCTGCATTACCTCCAGACGTGACAATGGCTACAGCTAGTACTGGAGTAGCTGCTTGTCACATAGGTGGGATTACTTTGCATCAGTTTGCTGGTATTGGCTTAGGAACTGGAACTATGGAGAGGTGCAAGCAAATGGTGTCGAAGTCAGCGGCTGGTACAATATGGAGAAAAACTAAACATTTGATTATTGACGAAATTTCAATGGTGGATGGAGATTTTTTTGATAAAATAGAGGCCATTGCTAGATTTGTACGGAATAGTGACAAACCTTTTGGCGGTATTCAACTTATATTGTGTGGAGATTTCTTTCAATTGCCACCGGTTTCTAAGAGAGATGAAAAAGTAAAATTTTGCTTTCAGAGCGAAAGTTGGTCGAAATGTGTTAATGTGAACTTTGAGCTTAAAACTGTTCACAGGCAGAAAGATACAAAGTTTGTTAGTATTCTCAACAGATTGAGAATAGGACAAGCAACAGATGAGATTACAGAAATATTGAAAAACACAGCAAAACAAAAGATTGAAAGTGAAGGTATTCTAGCAACTAGATTATGTTCACATGTGAATGAAGCTAACGAAATAAATGAATCTCAATTGGAAAAGTTATCTGGCGTTGCAAAAGTTTATAACGCTCAAGATTCAGATCAAACCATGACAAAGTCATTAGATCAACAGTTACCTGTACCTGGTAGACTCGTACTCAAAGTAGGAGCACAAGTTATGTTACTGAAAAATCTAAACATAAACGCTGGACTTGTGAACGGAGCCAGAGGCGTTGTAATTAAATATGATGAAGACTTGCCGGTTGTTCATTTTCGAACTGCAGGTAATTACAAAGCTAAGATGGAAAAGTGGAGTATCAAGACGGCTCATGGAGCGATTATTTATAGAAAACAATTACCTCTGAAGCTTGCTTGGGCTTTTTCCATTCACAAAAGCCAAGGTCTGACGTTGGACTGTGTTGAAATGAGCCTTGCTAGGGTATTTGATGCTGGGCAAGCTTATGTAGCATTGTCTAGAGCTCAAAGCTTGCAAACTTTAAGAGTTTTGGATTTTAGTTCTAATCAAGTCTGGGCTAATAAGGACGTCTTAGAGTTCTACAGGAGATTCAGAAGGCAGCTAGAACAAATGGAAATAGTTCCTTTAGGAAAGAAACCGAAGTTTGGAAGAATTTTATAATAATTTTGTTACAGAAAATAGTTTATATAATTGAACAAAATAACGAATCATTTAGTTACATAAATATTAATTTAAGTAGATTATTTAATAATTAAAAAAATAAAATTTATTAGTCAATTGATTTTTAATATAAAAGCTAGCACCGTAAATCTTATCGTTTACACTACTTGTTTTGTATTAAAATCATCTGTTGAGAGATATTCATTGATTAAAATAAAAGTGCATTATTAGCTTGTAAAATGGTTTTGTGATCGTCTAAAAGGCTATAAAAAAGTATAAAAAAACTTATCTTCTTGACAAGAGATGAATTCCGCATGTGAAAAAAAAAACGATTGTCTATTAATATTACATGAAAAATATTGTAAAATACTTGTATAAGTGTAGATACATGTATAAAATATTTCAAAATAATTTTTTGTACTCTGAGGTATTTCTTACATGAACTGTAACGATATAGATATAGTGAGTAAAGTTTAATAAAGTTGAGTGAACGAAAATCTATGGAAAATATAATAATTTATTTTCAAAATACCAATAAATAAATCTAGCGATACAAATAAACAATGAACAGGTATAATCAACAATCCTCCACTCTTATTTCAACTGGGGGTATGTAACGCCACGTGTGGCCAGCATTAGCCAATTCTGAACAAACTGCTGTCGAGTCGACGGACGATTCGCGACTGCTGCACTGAATATCAATTTTGTACTGCCCAGCAGTAAGAAAAACTACGCGACACTCGTGATATGCACGTCCGGATTCTTGTAACTGAAACAATATGACATTTGTATTAATTAAAAATGAAAACATTTTCATTGGCAGATAAAATAACTTACTGTAGGAAGCATAACTTTGTTAGCTCCTGCAATTGAGACTCTAGTATCCAGTCTGTAATTGTTAACACCATTGTGATGATCTTGATACAAGTTGATAGACAACATTAAGTTCCTCAAAGGATTTTCTAAAGCATTTGAAACCGCAACACCAACGTTAACGCATTCTCCTAAACTACACGTGACTTCGTCTTGAGCCTTGAAAAGTGTGTCGTTTATCGTGACTTCTAAAAATTTATAATAATTTTAGTTAAAAATAATGTTATGCGAGACATAGACAAAGTCACTCGTGTTTAAGCTTACCCCATTGTAGTGGGCTCATCCTAACTAAATCCAACATATCCTGCGTCAAAGTTATACCTGACAGAGTAGCCTTCCCTTTGGATTCTGTGCCTAACAAGTGCCAGTCCAATTCGGCTAGCGATGCTATGTGCTCTGCACAAATTTTTTGTAAATCATCATTGTTCCCTGGTCCATTAGTCTAGAATCCAAAAATAATCATTTTAATTTACGCAATATTTCTAAGAAAATCATTTGTTATAGTTATATATGAGCACTATCATTACCAATTTATTCAAAGGACAGCGATCAACTGGAATTGGAATTCTACAAGACTCTCGACCCTCCATATAAATGCATTTACTTTGGGTATAATGTAATTCCATTTCGTGATTTGTCATGTTTGTTACGTCTAATACTAAATAAAATTGTGTAGACCTGAAACACAAAACATTCTTCAATTACTCCAAAGAGACTTTTAAATTAAATTGATTATTTCGTTCAATGAAAACTCACGTTTCCGCCGGTAAAACATCCCAGCCCGTAATCTGAACACTAGGCAACATCTCAATCGTAGTAAACACAGACGAGACTCTACAGTATCCGGCAGGCAAGCCAGCACTGCCAGAGTACTTAATTTTCAATTGACCCTCGACGACATTGGATGCATGCAACGGCACCGCGAGTTTGGATAATCGCGTACTACTCATGGAATTCGACGAGTTCGAGCTCGTACCTGAGCGAAAAGATGACGTCAACTCGGTGTGTCTTTTGGTGTGGTGCGACGGGGAACTTAGTCGTGACGGTAGAGAGCTTGGACCCGAGTGCGACATCAAGCTGTTTGGTTGGCTGAGGTACGTGCTTGCAACTTCTGTGATACACATGCGGTTTCAACGTGAGAAAAAAAATATAACGATCTACTTTATTTTTTCTAACTTTGAATAAAATTAAGATAGATAAATACCGTGTTGCGATTGTAGGAAAACGAAATCCATCGCAGCGTACATGTATAAAGTAATACTGGCGCTGGCTTGAGGTTGCAAGGGTAGTTGAGCTTGCAAGTTCTCGTCGCTCCATGTGAATACTTTGGACTCTGTGAGACTGTCTAAGGTCGATTGCACTGAAATTTCTACCATCTCGATAGGCACTTGGCTGACGTTTGTTATCGTTATCGTACACTCAGCACTACAATAAATTATTATAATCATAAGCATTCTACGAATCCAAAGTAACGAAATTCATAAAAAGATGGAAACTCACTTTTCTCCTCCATACAGAGAAATACTGGCACTGGTTACGATATTCTCTCCCGAGCTGAAGCTTGCCGTTCTCGGCAAACTCGTCTCCACGTTGATCCTCGGCAAAGCAGGAACAACCTCGACAGTGTATGACGGATGAGGCATATTCTCCATGTATCTCAACCTACAGTTGGACTTTACTCCAAGCGTATGCGTACTAAATCCCAAAATTTCTAGATCGCCAACTTCCCTCGGCGTGCCAGCTAACGTAACCGCGATCGTACTCGATTCCGCAGGTAGAGTAATACTTTCGGGTATAGACTCGAAAACAACTCCGTTGGTCAGTAGCCTCATGTTCGATACGTGCAGTTCGAATGGCAATGGGTTTATCAGTTGCATCGATACTTCACATATATCACCGTCCACCCACAAGTAGTCGACCTTGCTTTTGGACGGATTTTTGCGTTCTAGAGAGCCAAAGTTTATCGGTGTGAATAGAAACGGGCCGTGATCCTCCTTCACGCGTTCAATTTTTTGTGGCTGCAGGTGTGGTTGCAAATTTTTCAGGGTGAACGACTTCGTTCGGGGAATGTTTGTTAGATTGGCTGGAGGAATTACTGTGCCGGAATCGAGTACCTGAAGTACAGAAAATGTTCTTTAAATTAAAAATGTACAAACGTACGGTGATAATTTTAAAAACTTACGAGAGGAACAGGTGCACCCTCGCTCTGCTGAGATACAGCTTGCAATTGAAGTGCTGCATCTTTTCTCTCAGTTGGAGTGAGATAATTATACATCGTTTGCAGAAGAAAGGTAAGATGTCTCGTTGCTAACGATGGATTACCCATACGATTTGCCGCTGCTACCAACTCGTTTATCAAGTGAATTTGAATGGACGGCCAACCTTTTCTATTTTCTAGAATTAAAATTCACGTTTGAAAAAAATTCTATTCTGCAGGTTTGAGACGAAAATTTCTAGTTTATTCACCAAGTGTCATTTCTACTGGATCTAAGGATAACTTGAAGCCAGTTGTAGCTTGTAAAAGCAAGTTGTAACATTGTTGCCAGTCGGGATTTGGATTGTACTGTGAAACGTACCTTGAAGCTGCGTATCTTAAGCAAAAAGAAGCTTTTCGCATATAACCAAACGAGGAGTACAATTCGGACAATGTAGTGAAGCGATCAATCTGGTGATATTACAATAACCCATTAGGAAATTATTCTATCATTTAAGAAATTTGATAATGATTATAGTTTACCTTCTCTTGCTCATTCATAGTCATATTATTAAACAGTACATTACTGAGAAACGATGCTGCTTGCAGTGTACAATTCTGTTCAATAGAAATTCTAGTAGCTTTAAAACTCGCCTCGGTCTCGATAATACCAGCGTTTTGATATTTACTGTAGTGCACAATCGCTTCGCGGTATCTTCTGCATATTTCCTCTGGAGGTAAAATGTGTGGCATTGTAGCTTTTACGGCTTCAATTGTCGGCGGTGCTGGTAGAACAGTAGGTGCTTGCGAGCCTCGCCTTAAAAAGTAATTGTCATCATTATATTAGTTACAAGTTTGAACGAATAAAAATACGATGAATGTTACCTTTGTTTTCCTGGACTGCCTTCTTGTAGAGATGAATTTCTTTGTAGAGGTAGACTTCTACACATGTTTGGGTATAAAATCAAAGCAGAAACGGCACAAAGGCCTTCATAAGCTGCTCCAAGCCACAGCCAATCGTTGACAGCTTGCAATGTCACTGCTGCACTGTTATAATGATTTAGAGAATCACCAGGCAGGCCAGCTTGAAGACACAAGTCTCCAAGATGCTTTGTTGCTCTGCCAACACATCTTTTACGGTTGTTTCTTGACTCCAAATCCAAGCCTATGAAATCTTTCTTTTCGAATGGTGCTTGTAATAGAGCAACTTTGTCAATCTTTTCTCTTGAGCGCTCCAATCTCTTTGACTCCAAAATGTAGAAGAGCGAATGAAAACATTGCATCATCTGAGATTCTAAGTCCGGACATGATTCGTCTGTATAAAAAACTCCCACTGTTTTAAAGTTGTGGGGTGTAGTGAAGGATGGTGGAGGTTCATTCAAGTTTTCTGATGCTACTGGACCAAATAAAATGGCTCTTGAATCATACAGCGTTTGAGTGTACTTGACTTTGAGGGTTTCATGCAGTCTACAAAGCTCATTCAATTCAGTCTGATTATCATATTTTCCAAACGTAATAAGTCCTGCAAAATAAAAAATAACAAGAATAAATAACGGAAAAAGTTAGAATACATAGAAAAAATAAATTTATAATACCTATCAGTCTTCTGTGAGTCTGAAAATCTCCCCAATCATTATTCTCCACAGGATGATCCTTGACAAACCTGGCAAGTATCTCACGAGTGTTACTCGCAGAATCAACAACAGTGAATCTACTTCCACATTTGGCAATTCTTTCGCACACTCGAGTCACAGTTTTCTGTTTGATTTGCGTGCCTATCGGTTTCAGCAATATCAATATAGTTGCGTGATCATGAGCCGTTTGCTCATAATCCGGATGAGACATTTTATTGTCGGGCACTGGACTCGACAATATGACACTTAGTGCTGAACGCATTTAATTTTTCCTCCACACCATCTGCTTGAAATTCCATCTATTTCTGCAAGCACATATCGTAAATAGCCTTAATTTCATAAATTAGCGATAATAGTGTCATGCACAATAGAGCAATGATAACAATGATAACAGTTGTTGAATGAGGTTACATCGTAATAATTATTTTTCTTTCGCATTTCTCAGCGCTAACTAGATCAAATCAAACTCACCGTGTAACTTTCCACTTAACGCACAATTTACGTTCTTTACTCACTTGATAGATTGTTTTCTTCGCGAATTTCCGCAATAAAAAAAAACTGTAAATAATAAAAGCTCTCAGCTGACGAGCAGTAAACAAAAGTTGACAGCCATTTTGAAAAGAAAAACCGCCCCCACTTCGCGCACCTATAAGGCGCGCGCAACCGCTATATGTTTTTGAAAAATCCAACTATTCCCAACTGCAATTCTATCACACACACGGCTCGCAAACTTACCGCTTGGCACGCAATCAATTATAGCGCGGCAATTGCATTATAAAATCCGTGAGAAATCCACGAAACGGTATCGCGCGCGCATTGTTTAATATAGTCACCGGTGCACCGCCGTATTATAAAAATCACATCGCGCACACATACACACGAGAGTAGAGGTGGGAATCACAGACATTCAAAAGCCCCCAAGGCCTGCACTTATAAAATTTCCGCGGAGCAGTCTCGCGACGACAACCGCGCTGCCAAGAGATCACGGCGGGATTATATATAGTTGTACTCTGATCGCTAATGTTTGTTTTTGTGATATGTGACAATTGAGCAACGTGTTTTTTTTTTTCTTCTCTAAGTGTATACACTTGTGTGTGGATTGCGCGTGTGTTTATTAATGTTTAGCAGCTAAATAAGTGTTATCATCGAAACGATGGATGACGATGAATTGTCTTACAACGTATTTTATTTATTGCTGAGAGTGAGTTCGCTTTTATATATATTTGTGTTGCGGTTCGACCGAAATTTCTTTTTTGGAGCATAGTTTATTTTCGTTTCACGAATATTGTCCTTCAGTCGGAAATCACGTAATCGCTCTAATTTTCAAACGAATCGCTCGTGCTACATGCTATTCACGTGTGAGCGTCTCAGCTCTTATTGGGTTAATTTTGTTGTCGTGTTTACATAAGGAATAATGGTACTCATCATTACGGATTGTACTACATTCATTGTATTTTTTTTTTCGTTGCAAAAATGTTTAAAATTATTGATATGCGGATCGTTCGTTAGAGTAGTGTAGAATTCTATTTCTTTATATTTAATACGATTTTAATATTAAGTGTGTGTGCTTTTTTACATTGATTGTAGAACGAGTACAGAAAAAAATACGATCGCGCATTGACGAAATGCTGGACTATTTGCGTGCCAACTGGGGATTCACTCAGAGATGTTTCTATAACAGAAGAATTTGTCGGTAAGTAAATTTTTCATTCGCAATAGTCATATAAATTTTCATTCTTGAACTTTGACGTGCAAAACGCGGCGTTAGATTTCTACCTCTCACCTTACGCTGATAAAGCACTCGCTTATCTATACATACAGCATAACAAGATAACGCGTACACACACACCTAGGAAAAATGAACGGTGTTCATTGTTATGAATTCTTTGCAGATGATCACATCCTCAGGCCACTTCCCGGATCGACTACGCAATTTTTGTCGACAGACGAGAAAGAATCGCATCTTTACCAAATTCGAAACGGCGCGTTGAAGTTGACAAGCGATGATGATCAATCGAGCGACAATTACGAAGTCAACATCACGTCGGTCGAGAAGGGATACAACAAGGAATTTCAGCCGTACAATATCGTGATCATTGACAAACCTATTCACAGGAAATACAGAGTGTTTTCGAAAAAGCTCCGATCGGACAAATTGCGTCTCGATACGTCGATCACGACTTACAATCAGTACGTTTTTTTTACTTGTTGATTTTCTTTCTGTTCGATGATATTGACATTTTCTTTTTATTTTCTATAGAGCTGTTGAGTTTTTAAAAGATCTAACAAACGACAAATTCTGTCTCATGTACAATTTGGAAACCGACATCGAGAAGATCGACGTGTTGAAGCTCATAGACGTCGAAGATTTGAAGAACGTTTTGCAAAAATTAATACGCGACTACTGGGCGACTACAATCCGAAGACAAAGTTTAGATATTCAACGCGACGCTCGCTTTCAAAAATTGTTGAGTCTGTCATTGGAGATATTTGTGATGCATCAGCTGCACGAAATCGTGTATCCTGTACTCAGCAATTTGTTGGACCAGGACGATTTACTCGTGAAAAAGAAAATCGACCAGTTGATCGACGTTAGTATTTCGCCGGATCAGTTGGGTGTCAAAGAATCGTTGGCTGTGTCGTTGCCGTCCGCGATGGTCGAACTTGGTAATAAACATGTTTTTTTATTGGTCTCTCGAGTTGTAAATTCAAAGACTAACGATTTCTTTTACTTTTTTGTTGTTATCAGCGGCTTTGGATACCCGCAAAGGACCTTGGGAAAAGCTAATGTGTTTGAAAGAAACGTTGGATTTCATTGTCGCCGAAATCAAAGGTGCTGTGGCTGACGTGAAGTCGAGAAATGAATCGTTGAATGACAGCGACGTCGACTTGGAAACTTGTGTGTTAGAAACGACGGATTTGATTTCGTTGCTCGTTTACGTTATCGTTAAGTGTCGCTCGCCAAGACTTCGCACGGACTTGTATTACATTGAAAATTTCATCTGGTCCATATCGCCGAACGACAGTTTCTCGTATACAATTGTGACATTCAAGGCTGCTCTGGAGTTACTCGAAAACATAGATGTGAATGATCTGCCGAAAAAGAGTGACAAAGTGAAAATGGAACTGAATATGGGTGATTTGTTGCAGATTGTTGAGAAAGATGAACCAAAGACTCCGTTAGATAGGCAAATGCATAGTTTGGTGAAAATGTTGGAGGAATGTACAACTCAGAACTGACTTGATGAGAGATTGAATGCGTGATTAGATTTTGTTGAAGAGTATGACTGACAATTTTTTTTTATAGATCAAACAATCGATTGTATTTTTGAGAGATTATGTATGAATACCAATTTTACTTATTTGTTATTATAGTTCTTGATAGCTCGAAATAAACACTACTTTTTTTATACTAGAAGAGTTAAAATCTTGTATTTCGAAGTAAAAAAATATGCATTACAAAATTCTTTCTTCTTTCTCATCATAAAAAAGATCTTATCGTTAAATGCGCATTAAATATTTTTTTACAGTTACTTTGTACACGCGCGCGCTAACTTAAAGTGAAAATAATGTTTCACAATGAATACTCTTATTTGTCTTCGTTATAACAAAATATTTTTTTGAACCTATCAGTCTTTCATTAAATTCGAATTAATCACTGATGAGTGTCCATTATAAGATTACCATCTTTATCTTTCAAACGAATTCGACCATTAGCGTACCGCGTCTCTTGAATTCCATCAACATAGACAAGTTTCACAGTACCATCCGGATATTCTCGTCTCTGTAAAAAAAAGACGAAATAAAATTTAATGCGTTGCTTCGTTAATTTATAAGTTGATATAGCAATGGAATATTCACCTTATGGTCTTTTGTATGAATTTCTCTTTGTCCATTAGGTAGAGTAAGAATTTTTTCTCCGTCGCTTGAAGTTTCTGCAATAGTTCCATCTCGTAATACCCATTTTTCCGATCCATCAGCTTGAACTATTCTCACAGATCCGTCGGGGAAAGTTACTTCAATCGTGCCATCCTTGCTTCTCCTTTCCACTTGTCCACTGTAAATAAAAAATTAAAATAATTATTATTTAATACAGAATAGTAAAATATTTAATCAAGCCAACGAAAAACTTACTCGGGAAACTCTAATATTTCTAGCCCGTCCGGCAAAGTCGTGTGCCACGTTCTTGTAGAAGCATAAAAATATTTAATTGTGCCATTTTTATCGGTCTCTCGAACATCACCATTGTAATAAATCATTTTCGTGAGGCACTTGTCGGGAAAGATTTTCTTAACGTTGCCGTTGGGATACCAATATTCTACACGACCATCTGGATGATGAACTTCTCTGATGCCTTGTTTGTTGCTAATTGGTTTTGGATTTTCAATGTTATTGTTTCCGTGGTCGTTGTATGTGTCCGAGTCTTGCTGTACTTTTTGAGGCGATTTAGAATTTTTCCTTTTGGGTGATGTTCTTATTTCGTTGACCTGCTCCTCGTGATAATCATGCTCTTCTTCATCCGAATGATCAGCCAAATCTTGAACTTTACTTTCCTTTTGTTGGTTGAGTAAATTTTTCCTTTCCACGTGATTTTCGCCAAGACAACCAGTCGCTTCTCTCAACAAACTTTCATACAAATTTCGCGTCCTCGCGATGCTCTCGGCAGTCTTTAAAGTCTTAACTTTTTCAGTCTTGTTTTCTTTCGGTTGAATTTCTGCCAGTTCAACGGGTTCTAAATCCAAATCATCGTACATTGCGTCGGCAGGTTCGGGAGCTTTCACGGCTTCTTCATTATAATCATCCTCGTTTTTGAAAGGAGATATTTTTTTACGATCAGCTAAGAATTTGTTGATCTGATGAATGGCTCGCGTATTCGTGGCTGGTTTTTTGGGTTTAACATTTTTCTTCAGCTGCAGCTTTTCGAGTTCCTGCTTCATCTTTGAATTTTCCGTTTGCAAAACTCTCATCTGACTTCGTTGCCGCGCATACGTAGCCGACCATTTGCTCTCTTTCTGACTCAATTCTTCTTTGAGCTCTTCAATTTGCTCCCGTAGCTTTTCAATTTCCTGCCTCTCCTGCTTATTTTTTTGCGCCTTTTCCCATGCATCCTTCATTCTACTTTCCAACGCAGTCTTTTCTCGAGTCAATCTCTTCTTTTCTTCCTGCAGATGATTTTCCGTTCTTTTCTTCTCTATCTCGAGAGCTTTCTCTTTGTCCTCGTAAGTTCTTTGCAAGCTCAAACGTTCTTCTTGCAATTTCGTACGCTCTTCTTGGAGCTTTTGTCGTTGGAAAGTCAAAGCAGCGCTTTCTTTTCTGAAAATTTCAATTTCTCGTTCTAATTCTTGAAGACGCGTTTTCAAAAGCTCTGATTTGAATATTGAGTGACTTGCACTTTTTTCATCTATGATTGTTTCATCTTTCTGCAACGTTTCGTCTTTCGATCCAGTCTCATCTTCCTCATCTTCATCGTCATTGTCTCCTTCTTCATTCTTAAAATCTTCAGTGACATCTTCATCAGTGTCGTACTGACTACTTTGCGTACTTCTCGGAGTTTCCAGTATATTATTATTACTCAGCAATTTCTTCTTCAACTGAGATAAGACAAGGTTTTCTATATCTGACGAATCAGTGTTTACTGAACAATCTGACCATGCTCCTTTTTCATTTACATAGTTTACATTGACTTGAGAATCACTGGAGATGCTAGAAGTATCTGTCATTGTTTTATACTCGTTATATTCTGCAAATCTTACGTGTAGGCTCACATTGTTTTCATCCTAAAATGTTTTCATTTTTAAATTAAACCATGAATGCACATTACATAAAAATACTGCGGTATACTTACTTCATCCATTCCTTTATTGGAAGTATCATCTTCGTAATTTTCATCCATATCAGTTCCATAGGGAAGAATAACACCAGAAGTAGTCTGATCATTTTTCGATGTTGGAATTCGTACTTCATCCCATGGAATTGCAGGAGTCTTGTGTTTAATACTTTTTTGTGGTGTCTGATAGTTTAATTTTGTTGCCTTTACAAGCTCGTCCAATGTTTCATCCCCTATATCAGAAAGAGAAATTTTATGTTTAGAGGCACTGTGCAAAAGAGCTTTATGCTTTAACGGTGTTGATTGCTGCAAGAAAGCTATGATTGTACTCGAGGTTGAACAGAAACTTGAGTTTTCAGCTTTGTCTTCTAGTAATTCAAATATTCTAACTTCTTCCATTTCCTTCTTACTCTTCCCTTCCAGATCAGACGCATTAGAGTCAGATACATTAATTGGAAGCTTTTTTTTCTCCGAAGGACTGGGCAGGAAGCCAGCAGATTTGCTGTGAGGTTTCTTTTTTGGTGGAGGAATGTTCTTGAGAGTTAACTTTTGCTGGGCTCCAGCTGCAGGATTTCCAACTGTTTTTCTTGAAACATCACTCTTTCTTGACTTGGGCAGAGAATTACATCTTTCCAAATTTGTTTTTCTGGGCTGCCTTGTGTTGTTAGCATGTGTTCCTGAAGAAAAAGATGCACTTCTTCCTCTTGTAGTTTTAGACATCTTATTAGGATTTGCATTGGGCATAAACCTAACAAGGCCTTCACCTTTTTTCAGAAATGGTCTTTTCACAACAGGTTTATTTTTGTTTTCAGTGACAACCTCCTCTGTAGAGTCTTTCAATTTTTCTTCTAATAAAGTAATAAAATCCTTCTTTGGAGATGGAACTGGCATCTCATCTATTGTCGCACTTTGTCTTTGTGACTTGTCTAGAGAATACGATTGCGAGCTATCTAAAATAGAAAGTTCCGAGCTGTAATCATGTTGATTGTATGAATTATTGTGCCGCACATTTGACTTAAAATCAGTTTTAGGATTTTTTCCACTGAGCTGTAATCTTGGTACATTCAAATTCAAACCATTACTATTGTTATTTTCGTTACTGAGAGCAATATATTGAGAAAAACTGTGACTCGATTTAGGTGTTTTGAAATCGTTATCCTCATCAGCTGTATCAAGATCAATCAGATTTTCGTCTGTTTTTTGTTCGTTGATTATTTCTTTCAATGAATCACTGTTCAAACTCATTTCATCAACTGACAAACTCAACGACTCGTACAATCGATTCTGTTCATTGGTAAGCAATTCACGTTGCTCCTGCTGCTGTCTCATCAATTCTTGTTGTTGTTGCAATTGCCACCTCCTAAGCTCCTGAAGCTGTTCAACTATCGAGGCTTCTATAGCCATTTCAATTATTTTTCGAAGAACACTGTAGTGAAACAAAAGAAAATCTTGTTAGAATTAGAAAATCTACGCACTGTAGGTTGATGTTTTTGAATGCGCGTTTATCATTCATTACAAACAAAGAACAATGAAACCAATCGAAGGTTAAACTGTAGGTTTACAACGTTAAAAAGTCATATTTGAACAATACAATTCGTACATACCTGTGCAATCGTGGCTCATCGACCGTCAAGCTTAATTATAACATGTGTAAAAGAACAATTAAGCCGTTATTGTTTTCAAATTGACAAATAAAAAGTCGCATCCATGGTGGTCGCATCGTATCGTCGAGCAGACACCGGCGGCTAGTGGCGCTAAAACTTACGTCTCGAATAATCCAACGGATCAAGAGTGGCTTCGCTTCGGAATTTTGGTTGCTCAAGGTTATGTGGATTAAAGATGGCACGCTATAGTCTACAAATGTAAAACAACCCTCATGCGCGCACACCCTCTCGAGGAGTGTTAGCATCGTAGACGAAGCCTGCATCCGACTGACGATCATCGCGAAGGAATCGTATCGAGTCAGCAAGCCAATCCCTTTTTTACGTTTTCTCTCTCTCTCTCACTCGCACACATTACATATCGAAGTAAGGTGGTGTATTTCTGTCTCTTTCTTTATATACTCTTTTCTCCCCTCTTTTCCTAAAATATATTTTACGAGTACTCAGTGCAGTGTTTGATTCGTCCTTATACGTGTGAAATAATTGCATTTGTGCTGTGGGCACTGTGCATTCTATATTTACTTATGTTGGAGATTACAGGTATACATACACATGTTCACGGAGGATTTGACTGATCTGACAGTGGCGAATGCATTCTGGTATTTATATATTTGTTTGTTTTTATGCATGTTCTCGGTGTATTATTGAATTATTGTTATTCTTCAGTTCTATTGTTGATCGTTTTATTATGACTTATGAACTAATAACTAAAAAAAACGAAAACTCATCGTGAATACATAGATTTGCATAATATACCGCTTTTTTGGGGCACTGCGATAAATATTCATGAGAATATATGAATGGAGGCTGATGTAATATTATCTGTTAGTTTTTAAGTTGTAAAAAAAATTCTTTCATTTTGTGTTGGAAAATATTCAGTTAGCAACCCCTATTACTGCAGGGTTTTCATGAGTGATATCAGTTACTAAATCATCAATGAAATTTTACACATTAAAAACGTATCTGCAATGGTTTTAAAAATATTTTTTGTTAATTTTACCACTAAAACTATTTTATCAACATAAAAAGTAAAGATCAATAATAAAAAAGTGATCTAAGCTCAGGAAGATATCACCTGATATAGGTTATACTGTTTCAATATCTTTTTTGGTGAATTTAATGGCCTAATTACAATTAGAGGACCTCCAGATCATTATCAAATGCTTGAAAAACATATATATGGAATTGTTAATTTTACTACTTTGTTCATGGAAAGTACAACAAAGTAAAAAATTGACTGAATCATTGTGACTCATCTAGTTTCTGAGACAACGTAAACAATCAATAATCTTATAGCTGCTGCTAAAAAACTATAAAAACTTATTGTAAAAATAAGTTTTTTGTAAAATAAGGTTTTGAAACAAATTATAGTATTTCTGTACAGCTACATTGGTTATATATATATATGTTTTAGAACAAACATGAATCCGCAATATATGCAACAACAACGTCCGCTTTATGGAGCTCCACAAGGCAGTGCACCCTATGGAGAACTCAATGCGAACGTACCTCCAAATGGACCACAAGATTTACACACATACCCTCCACAAAGACCATCACCTGGTCCACCGCTAGCCAATAATGCTCCACCTACGAGTAATGCTCCACCCATGACAAGACCACCTTATTATGTGAATGATGTTCATGGACAAGCACCTGATGCTCGACTTGGGCCAACACCACAACAGCCAAATCATAATAATATAGTGGATCAAATGTCAAATATGGCACTATCTGGCCCACAAAGGCCTCCTTCATCTCAAGGTTTTCCGCAACAAACGGATAGAACAACGCCAACAATGCCTTTTTCATCAGCTGTTAATGGGGTCAATAACCAGAATCATTATCCACCTCAAGGTACTGTATTTCCAATTTTGTTGAATTAATTAAATATTTATCAGAGTAATAATGATAGAGTATTTCAGTATTGATTTTCACATTTATGTAAGGCATGAGTTTGATGCTTTTTATTTGATAACACTATTTCCATTACAATTATTGTTGATAATTTTATATTTTATTCTTGATTCAAAAATAATAATTTCATAATTAAAAATGATCTGGACTAAAAAAATCACCTTTCTTTCAGGTAATTTGAGTATGAATAGTATACCAGCAGAACAAAAGTCTGAACAAGCAGTACCTAAGCCACCCTTGTATCACCAACAAGGGCCTCCTACATCACAAGCACCTAGTCTTCCACCATCTGGAGGAACTCAATTTCCTGGACAAATGCCATACCCAAATCAACATCCCCAAAGCTCTCCAGGAACAAATATTCCAAGAAGCACCAGTGGTACCTTACCACCAATGGATTATCACAACCAGATGTCAACGCATAATAAATTCAGTGCCCCTCCAACAAATCAAGCTAATGCAGCAGAACCATCTCTCTCTAGTAAACCAACCGGTATGCCACCGACTCCTTACGGGCAATATCCGTCTCAAAATCAACCTCAGTTGACGTCACCAACCCAACCTCCACTGGGACCACCTCCTACGGTAAATCAGCAAAATATGTCTGGTCCTCCTTTACCTGGATCATTTTCTTCTGCTCCGCAAATGTCGAGTCGGCAAAGTTTATCTGGGCCACCGTTACCTGGACAACATCTTCAAAACCCGCCGCCGATGAATCAACAAAGTTTTTCTAGGCCGCCTTTACCTGGTCAAACTAGTGGATTATCAGGACCTTCACTGCCAGGACAATCGAATTTATCTGGTCCTTATGAACATCAGAACATGACTGGACCTTCAGCATCACAAAATCTTCAATCTCAGTATTCGTATAGCAATCAAATGCCAGAACAGAGAAGATATTCACCAAATGCATCTTTGCCAGGACAACAAAATACTCTCAACTCTTATAATCATCTAAATCATCAGCATTCCGAACCAGGCTACCAACAAGGATATCAGCAACCAAATTATGGCTATTCTGGACAACCTGTAAGATTTTTATACGCAATTTTTCATATAAAATTTAAAATTGCTTACAAAGCATATTTTTAATGTCTTAATCTTTTTTAGAATGCGTACAATCAAACAAGCCCATATCAAAGTGGGTTGTCTAGTCCTACTGGCGGTTATCAATCCAGTGCTCAATCTCAACAACAAGCAAGAAGACTTGATCCAGAACAAATGCCTAGTCCCGTAAGTTTAAAAGCATACAATTTTCCTAAATTATACAAAACTCATGCAGCAAGTTATTGATTTTTTTTCATAGATTCAAGTTATTCAAGATGATCAAAAACTCAAAGGTGGAATGTTTGCTACAAATCAAAAAGGATTAGTTCCACCATTGGTTACCACAAAATTCACCGTGGAAGATCAAGGAAACTCGTCACCTCGCTTCATAAGGTCATCTATGTATTCGGTGCCAACAACGGCAGATATCATTAAACAGGTTAATATTGATTAAATCTTAACATAATTTTTTTTTCATAAAAACGTTTATGAATCAATCAAACAATAATTTTCAGACGCAAGTCCCGTTTGCCCTCATTCTTAGTCCACTAGCTCAGGTAGAGGAGGGCGAATACGAAACACCTATTGTAGACATGGGAGAAATTGGTCCAGTACGTTGTGTTCGCTGTAAAGCTTACATGAGTCCTTTTATGCAATTTATTGATGCTGGTAGACGGTTTCAATGCATGTTTTGCAAAGCTACAACGGAAGGTGAGGACGCTAAAGATTTAAAAACGTAAAAAAAAGCTTTTTGGAAGGAGAATTTTTTGAAATACAATTATTATTGTGTTAACAGTTCCAGCAGAATATTTTCAACATTTGGATCATACAGGACAAAGAATGGATCGCTATGAACGTCCTGAATTGATGCTTGGAACTTATGAGTTTGTAGCTACTAAAGAGTATTGCAGAGTATGTATTATGTTATTTTTACCATGACAAATGTTGAGGTATTTTTGTTTATCGTTGCTTTTTCGTTACAGAACAATACATTTCCAAAACCACCAGCAGTTATATTTGTCATCGACGTTTCATACAACACAATGAAATCGGGTTTAGTGAGCTTGCTGTGTAGCCATATGAAAAAAATCATTCGCAACCTGCCGGTGGAGATTGGAGAGAAGAAATCTAAAATGAAAGTCGGTTTTATTACGTACAGCAGCAGCGTTCAATTTTACAATCTCAAAGCCAGTTTGGCTCAACCACAGATGATGGTCGTCGGAGATGTGCACGATGTATTTATGCCTCTTCTCGATGGTTTTCTGGTCGATCCTGTAGAAAGCGAAGCATTGATTGACAGCCTTATGTCTCAAATACCAACTATGTTTGGGGATACCAAAGAAACTGAAATAATTCTTGCTCCTGCCATCCAAGCTGGTCTTGAGGCTTTGAAAGTAATTAGATCTTTTTTAATATCATTTTCATCAGTTTATGGCAACATATTTACATTTAATGTATTTCACAATTTCTTTTAGGCATCCGAATGTGCAGGCAAGCTAATGGTATTCCATTCATCTTTACCCATTGCTGACGCTCCTGGAAAGCTCAAAAACAGAGATGACCGAAAGCTCATTGGAACGGATAAAGAAAAAAGTGTCTTAGGTAAGTTTCAATGATAAACATATATATTTATCTGACGACCATTACAAATCAACGTTAACAACTATTGTTGTTATTTTAGCGCCGCAAACCAATTTCTACAATCACCTTGGGCAAGACTGTGTTGGGGCTGGTTGTAGTGTAGACTTGTTTGTCTTCAATAATTCATACGTCGATATTGCAACGATAGGTCAAGTTGCTAGGCTTACGGGCGGCGAAGTCTACAAGTACACATATTTCCAAGTAAGTTTGTTTCTCGATTACTGCTGCTCGCACTGTGCCTTACGAAGTTGAAAATCAATAGCCTATATTCGTGAATTATTTCAGGCCGATGTTGATGGAGAGAGACTGATTACCGATATCGTAAATAACATTAGCAGACCCGTTGTATTTGATGCAGTTATGCGCGTTCGAACGTCTACAGGCGTGAGACCTACGGACTTTTATGGAAATTTTTACATGTCTAATACCACTGATATTGAATTAGCTAGTATAGATTGTGATAAGGTAACTTTTTTTTATTTTGATGAGCTCGCTATTCACGATTGAGTTAAACTTTTTTTGACATTTGCAACAGGCTCTCGCTATCGAAATTAAGCACGACGATAAATTAGCAGAAGAAGAGGGCGTTTATATTCAAGCAGCACTGCTTTACACGTCTTGTAGCGGCATCCGAAGGTTACGAATTATTAACTTGAGTCTAAAGACTTCATCACAAATGGCAGAACTTTACAGAGCATGCGACCTAGACGCTGTAATCAATTTCTTATTCAAGCAAAGTAAGATAGTCTCAATTTTAATTGTTACGGTTTTTTTATTATTATAAATTACTACAACAAATATTTCGTAAAGCTACATATAACAATTGTTTTCAATTTTTTTCTCTCAGGTGTTTTCAAACTTGTGGAGTCTTCTTCTAAACAAATTAAGGATCATTTGAATGCAAGGTGTGCTGCTATTTTGGCATCTTACAGAAAGCACTGCGCATCACCGTCAAGTGCTGGTCAATTAATACTTCCTGAATGTATGAAACTTTTGCCCCTTTACATAAATGGAATACAGAAGAGTGATGCCATTACTGGAGGTGAATAAATTTATTTCTACCTTTTTATTTTCATGATTTCTTATTGGAAAATTCACTACAAATGACAAATTTGATTTTTTTTTCAGGAGGTGGAATCACGATTGATCAGAAGTCTTATGTAATGATGGCTGTCTCCACAATGCCGATAATCGAGACTGTTGCACACGTTTATCCTCGATTACTTCCTCTTCATGATGTTGATCCTCAAAAGAATGACTTCCCTCCGATGTTACGTTGCTCGATCGATAAATTTATGGACGACGGGGCATATTTATTAGGTAAAAACAAAATAAAGTTATTTATAAAACGACTCAATGTAAATGGATTTAACTGCAAATTGTATTTTCAGAAAATGGCATCCACATGTTCTTATGGCTGGGTTCGGCTTTAAGTCCGCAATGGGTACAATCCGTATTTGGAGTCCCATCGATTAATCAAGTCGACACAGATAGAGCTACGATTCCAAACTTGGATAATCCATTGAACAAACAAATAAGAGATATTATTCTGTGTGTTCAGAGCGAAAGACGTTATAGCATGCGGGTAAGAAACTATTAGCGAAACAATACTTTTTTGAGAATTACAGGATGAGCAGGTTAAAATATGATTTTCTTTTCATTCCCAGTTGACCCTCACGAAACAACGAGACAAAATGGAAATGGTGATGCGTCAGTTTTTGATTGAAGATCGCGGTGCAGATGGCAGTCAAGGATACGTGGACTTTTTGTGTCATATGCACCGGGAAATTCGAGCGCTTCTTAGCTAGTAAACATCGAATTGAGCAGCAATATCTCGAGCCGCATTCGAATGAAAACAAAAGTCTATTTAAGTAGCGTTAAATGAATTTTTCCGGTGTGAGAGAGTACGGTGAGAGAGAAAAAAAACGAGAAAATGTACAACAATTGAGAGAAGTTAATTAGCAGCAGGGAATTTTAAGTTATCATACAAAAGTAATTTTGAAGAAAAAAAAAGCGTATTATTATTATTCGTATTGTGTCGATAGCCTTACTATCGTGTATATCTCTAGTAAAGCTAAATTAATTGTTAAGGTGTAATAAAGAATTATAAATTTATATACTGAGCCAAAACTGTTGAATGAATCAATGAATTACTTTATTCTAGAAGTATTTTTAATTCTCCGATTACTTATATGTGTATATTACTTTTCTTTTTGTTTTAGTCCATGTATTATATTGATATTACAATGCAATTACATCACAGTTTAAACAAAATAATCAATCATGTGTTCATTCTTCCACGATATTCACCCGAAATCCATAATCTTACGCGTCACCTCGCTTCAATGAAAAATGAGAGGGTGAATTAATTCGGAGTAGCGAGCTTGCAAGCTGTGTATAAATAGAATGATCATTAATCAAAAGGGCAGTGATATCGCTAAGGCGATAACATGGCCAAAAAATCAATAGATTACGGAGACGGTGTATACTCCGTGACGTGAGGAAAAAAAAACGGCCGGAAAGGCCAAACCCCAATTACTTCTTCAAACAGACAACGTTCGCTGTATCGGAATACATTCACACATACACGTACAGATAGTTCGCAAGCTTGCGCTCATCTGTATTACAATACACGCAACGAACCTCATAGCAACAATGTTTGGGTTAGTGTGATATTGAACAACCACCTGTGATTCGCCTACGCAGTCCTGTTATATTGTATACCTATATATATGTACAGTGTAACGGAGCGAGTGTATGTGTGTTAGTGTGTTGCGCAGCCCATTGCGAGTTTCCGATTATCATCTCTCTCCATCGTAGCAAAAGTTGTTGTTGAGTAGCTTCGTCGATCAGCTGGTCCATTTGACATTTGATTCAACGTCGCAGTTTACTCATTGATCCGTGAAAAGTGTTGTGTATCGTATAAGAATTTTGGTTATGGCGTTAAGGTTCGAGTAAGGTCATTCCGTTTGATATTGACAGCAAAGTGTGGATTCAGATTTCTATTGTAATTATCAGCTGTCGAAGATTAATCAAGGATACGATTAAGATTTTGACGCGATGCATCGCGTGAGAGGAAAAAAACGTGATTCGTTTCCAGGATAAGAACAAAAAATGGACTGCGAAAGAGTTGTACGTCGGCTGCTTCGCCGGTCGCAGGCTGCCGATGATGGAGAATGCAATTTATTTGCTTATGTGATAAGGGGATTGATAGGGGCGACCAGCCTCCAATTGTAATTTGTTGCTGCAAAATATCTGGTAAGATAACTTTCTTCAACTTGATTGTTTACTCGCGAAAGTAAAGCTTTTCTGTGATCTCCTTTTTCACATATGTTTGGATCTTTTATGAGTTAAAGATTAATATTCTTTAGAAAGGTAATATTTTTGACATGGCAAATCATCCTGCTGATTGCTTGTTTTTAACAAATGATAAAAAAAGCAACAAAAGATGGCTTTATCGTGTCACAGCATAGTTATCGCTCATTACCATTCCAAGCAGGTTTACCTCAAGTGCCTCATTATATGTTTACTGTTTAGCACTTTGGAATGTTCATACTTTACAATACTCATTATTTTTCTTTGTTCTTTAAATAAGTGAATTAGAGATAAAAAGTATGACACTTTTGCAATTTATTGTATCAGTAAAAATAACTTTTTTTACAAATAGTCTTAATCAGGTTAATGATATTGCTTGAGAATTTCTTGAGTTTGATTGCTGACTAAGTACAATGTTATTTGTCATTGTGATAACTTTTTCCAAAGTAATAATATATATAAATAGTGTGAATTTTCTCGTGAAGTAATTACTAAATGAATTAATTATAATCGTAGTAACTGTCAATACACTATTAACAAGTAAGTAAAAACAATGATTTGCTATAATCAAACTGTATCTGTTTTCAGGGATACTAATGCAAAAAAGAAAATGCTACATATTGGTATTTTCATATCAATTGCGATCGTCCTGATCGCATTGATAAAATACTGTGGTCTGATGTTTTATGTGTTTTTTGGATTGGTGCTTATATGCATAACATCACTTGGTCCAGCAGTCCTATATTACGGACATACAAAGCTGTCACCAACTTATCCTCAAGAATGGAAGTATTTTTGCATAAGCGCATTAGTCTCTTTAGTTTCTATTTTATTCTACTTCGACCTACTAGTTTACGTGCTCTATGGATTACTTACTGCGTGTGGAATTCTTCTTGGACCCACCATTGTTATGTACATGAATAATATTCTATCTTTCGATAATTCTTCAACTTCCAAAGGATTAAAAAGATCTGCAGTTAACAAACTGAATGCTTTTGAAATCCTTCTACTGGTATGTTACAATTTAGTTCAAGTTAATATCAAACTGATTCAAAGTTTAATCGAGTGACTTTTGATTTTCAGAGAGAATCATTTTTTATTGATGAAGCCAGAAGAAGAGATCCCACTCGTTATCCTCTCATAATATCAAGATTAGTTGATGGAGCTTTGCAAAATCTTCTTGACTTATCATTCAGGGATTTTGTTGGTTGGTGGTTGAATGAAATGGGAATAGAAACCGATGAATTAATTGGCTCTGCGAAACAAGATTTATGGGAAGCAATTCAGAAAATTCACAGTCGAACCCAGAATATAGATCACACTAATTTGGTGGCCTGTAGCATTGTCAATGCAGTTACTTTTCATTTTGAAAAGATCCGTATAGCTCAAGAAAATGCGTAAGAGAAATATTTTGAAACAATCGCTTTAATATTTTTTGTGCTCAATGATTTATATATTTTTAGTATTGAAGGAGAGGAGCCAACATATGTACTTTTCCCCCATCTGTTATCAACTGACGGAGAATTGGAGTATTTGAGAAGAGTTAGCGAAGTTTTCATATTATTTTTCATGCCGCGAGATTATACATTTACAGTGGCCAAATGTCTTTTACGGGAAGTTATTGCCTGTAAAAGTAAGTTTACTCTCATTACTACTAAAAATGTAAAAATACATAAACTCATATCATGTTTTTCTTTTCAAGTTTTATGCCCAGTTATAAATGCAATCACCGATCCAGATTATATTAATCGCAAAATTTTATCGTACATACAACAACAACAAATGGCGGAGGCGCTGCACAGGAAAACTTGCGAGTACGCCGATTCTTTCGAAGATTTTATAGCAATGATAAAATCTACGCAAGATCTGGAAGATCTCAAGCGCGTTAGATATTCCATTGTGTCGGAGATTATGCAAGCGACCACAACTCAGAACATTCAACGCACTCAAGGCTTAGATCCGGAAAATAACACGATGTTTGGTAAATCGGACTTAGCGCAAGGAAAAAGACTGAAACGTTACATCAGTCAATTGACTTATGCCAAAAAAACTTGCGAGTGCCATATGCAAGCTCTCGGATGGGATGGTTATCCTATGGAAGACGATGACGTGATTGATCCCATGTCTCCTCCAGACAACCGAATTATACCGTTAAGGACGATTTTGGATAGCGTCATAGGTATGCAATGACTTTTTTTTAAAAATAATTAAGCGTTCATTTGATGTACAAATGTATGTTCACAGGAAGAAAATATCTATCACAATTTTTGGAACAAGTATCTAGTCAAGGTTTAGTTGGTTATTACACAGCCGTACAAGAACTCCGCGCGGCCGACAAATCTAGTTGGCATCAATTGAGCGCCGAGATTTTTTACACATACATTACAACTCCCACTGCTGAAATCAAAGTTGACAAAGACACCAGAAAACGAATGGAAAGTTTTCTTTTGGGTGATATAGGACCAGATGTGTTCTACGAAGTTCAAGAAATGGTCATTCAGACGATAGAGGAGAAATATTATCCCTCTTTCATAGTTACTGAGCAGTACAAGAAGCTACTGGAAGCTATGACCGATGAGAATTTGGACGGTTCGTTGCACAAACTCACTTTATTCACTGCGAAGGTCGTTGATATAAGTTTTTTACCTTTCAATCTTATATTTTTTTAGGCTTAATAGACGACAAGAGATCATTGGTCAACGGCACAATATCGGATAATACGTCTTTATTGGTAGGCGAACATTCGAGCTACGCACGTAAAAAGTTAGATCAATTGCAAGAGAAGCTGAGCAACAAAATGCAAGCTCTGCAAGCTCTCAAATCGTCGTTGAAACCCGAAAACAAAGTGCTGGACATACTGGCTAAGGAAGTTGAATGGCTTCAGGGTGAAAAGCGACAATTGGAAGCCCATTTGAATCACACTGATATGTGGGCGGAACATTTGGGTCACTGGAGGGCGGATGTCGAAAGCGCTGAGGTAAACATGCGTCATTGCGTTTTTCGTTGAAAGCTCGCTTTATTTGTTGAAATGAAACGATATCTTTGCCAATGTTATAGATTTGTTTAAAAATAACGTGATTTTTTTTATTTGTAGATTCCGGAAAATAGTGAACCCCCACACTTTGTTCTGGTAGTTCACATGGTTGCCGACGAAGCGGATGAAACTAGCATTTCCTCTGGTTGGATTGTCTTGCGCAAACTTCCCGAATTTCAAGAACTTCACAAAAAACTACGTCAGCTGTGTCCTACTATAAAAAATGTTGAATTGCCGTCGCAACCATTGAAGTTTTTCGGTAAAATAGATAAAAACGCCACGGAAAAGGCTAAAGCACTGATTCAGAAATACTTGAATGTAAGATTATCCTACATCTTTAATTTGTATGCCTACGATAAATATTGAATTTCATGTATATTTGTTTTGTCAGTTTGTATTGGAAGATGATCGTCTGAATCAAAGTGAAGCTTTATACACGTTTCTAAGTCCAAGCTCAGAACGACTGAAAAGTAATACACCTTCGCCGAAGAAATCACGATTTTCGTTATCAACACTTTTCAAATCGTAAGTATTTCAATAACATGTCTTTGTAATCAATTTTTACTAAGCTCGCGTTATTTTTCAACTTTACAGTAATTCCGGTAGCAGTGGAGAAGGAGGATCGCGAGACAAAGACGAAGACGACGACTACTCATTATTGTTAGATGACAACGAACCTATCCGTTCAGTGACTGAGTTTTTAGGACCCGGAAAAGATTCTATAGCTGAACCTCTCTACGCTTTACTTGGCGAAGTTTTTGACTTAAGAGGCGTTTTTCGCTGGTTAAGGCGATCTCTTATTACTTTTGTGCAACTTACTTACGGAAGAACAATAAATAGGTAAGTCATTATTTAACTTTTCTATTCTAAAAAATATCAATTTATTAATATAAGTGAATTATTGTTTAAAGGCAAGTCAGGGACACAGTCGCTTGGATGTTTTCCGAGCCGATGCTTCACTACTACCTTCAACTATTAGTAAAGTCTTGGTGGCCTAACGGTCAACTAGCTACGGAAGTACCAGTTCGGACGGAAGAAGATAAAACAAGAACGCGCGCTGAAGCTCGCCGGCAATTCTTAAACAACGTACCTGACTTCTTAACTAATTTGGTCGGGGCTCAGAGTGCTCAGCGAGGAGCTATGAAGGTTTTTGACTCTTTGCAAAATGTACAGCTGAACAAACAGTTATTTTATGTATGTATATTTGTTTTGCACTAGTCATATTCAATTGAAAAAAAAAAGAGCGAGATTAATAATTCTTTGTAAATGTTTCAGGATGTTTTTGAGGTTGTGATGTTTGAGATGTTTCCAGAATTGAAGAAGGACAAAGATTAAAGTATTTTTACATCGAATAAATATATTATTCCGAACAAAATATTAGCTGAATTTTAGAACCGCGTGACACTGTCTCTTTAACTGTCGACTGCCACGATGGTGAGGTTTGTCGTACAACAATCTTCTTTTTTTTTTTTTTTTAAAGAAAAATGGGATCGGAGCACGTAGTACTTAAAGGTGCTAATGGTGCTTGTCAGTATTATTTAAGTTTTTTCATAAATTGACGTCCAAGCGTATTATTCAATTTAAACTTGTTGTAGTTGGGATAACTGCGATCTTTGAAAACGAATATTTTTAGTAATTTATAATGAAGGTTCTTCAGGTGCCTCTCGACGATTTCAATGGTTTTTAGTAGAACATTCAAAAATAAGCTACGTATTTATTTATTATTTATCTGCGGATAAACGTCTTTAAAGGGTAAAATAGTTATTGAAAATTGCGGTTTCAAAGGGTATTTCAATGGTCTTGAATAGAAGAACATAATATTCTAATGGATAAATTATATTCCTGAAAGTGATAAAAATGTCAATTTATTGATTATTTGATCTATTTTTAAGCGTGAACAAATAAATCATTTATTAAAAAGCTTTCATAAGTCAATTTGAAACGAAAAAATCTGTAAAAAATTTACTTTACACGCAAATACATATCTGAGTTGACGTGTTTTAAGAATTATCCATACAAAATTTTTCAAACGACCCCTCATATTTTTTTATTGAATATAAATAAGGGGTTCTTTGTAGTCAATCGTAACGTTAGGATTCATAAAATCTGTATAAAAATGAAATTATATGAACGATGACCGTAAATTCATAAAAAAATGTTCTAAAGAAAATTCTTATAAAAATGGTGCTTATTTTTCAATATTCTAGAAGATATAATAAAAAAAATTATTGAAATCGGCGAGACACCACGGGAATTACCTTTTTTCGTTAGTTTATAGAATTTCATCTTTCTATGATACACTACACGTTTTTACAAGTGTACTACAATGTTATTTTCACCGAATAGAAATTTCAACGAAAACGGTGCTAGTAACCAAAGATTCAGAACGGTGCATGTCGGTATATTTTTATTCTATAGGTGATTTTTTCCCACAAAATATTGCACAATAACATATCTTTTACAACTAGCATTAGTTTTGTATTATTTATTTTGTATGTACAACACTGTTTTATTTTTTAAACTTTCTCAAAGTCGACGTACAAACAAATTTCAATGTTGCATTTGTACAAAAAGTGATGATTATTGTTAAGTGCAAATTCATAACTCAACGTTCGATCTCCGAATAAATTGGCATTAGAGGATCTGAATTAAACAAATCTACGAAAATTCCAAAGAAGTCAAGCTTTACATCTATTAAGAATATGACATGAGAATTATGAATTAACTATGAATCTTTGAATTTGATGTATTGTTAAAACCAAAGTGTCAAATACTATTGTAAAAAAAAAATTCATGTAAAAATGTGTGCTCTATACTATGATTGCCAATTCTAAATATTGGATTAAATAAAAATTATGTAAACGTAACAGAGTTATTTTATTATTGTTTCGCCATTTATTCACAAATTATGCACAACATTTTATCGCCGAATCATGTTTTCCGATCACGTCTTGAAAATTCTTAATCTCATTCGCAACTGCGCGTTTGAATTGCAGCGTTCGTCTCATATTCCAAATTAGTATACCTATATGAGCAAATCCACAAAAAAACTGCCGTAATTCGAGAAAGTATTTTCAAATATTCAAACTGGGTGCACTCTCTC
>JAWWMK010000022.1:1922556-1964571 GCA_035047105.1 Galeopsomyia nigrocyanea | reverse complement strand
GGGACACGTGTCTTTTTTGACACAAAACAACACGTGTCCCGTTGGTCAAAAAACACGTGTTTTTTTTCAACCGGGTAGAATAATTATTTATTATGATGTATAAATTTATCTGTGGTATTTTTCGAATGATCTATAGTTTCAATTTATAAATCTTTTATATTACATTTGTATTTTTTATTACGGTTGTATTTTTTTTACATCATTTAGAAAATCTTTCTATTGATTATTGCAGTAATACTCAACAGCTAGATATCTTACTTAATATTATAAATCAGTCAGTTTATTTTTTACGAATTCCCAATATTATATCTCTCATCATATGATCAATATCATTATGAATTGTATTATTTATAATTTTAATCAGGATTGGACCTCGAACATGCCAAAATAGCAATACTCGCGCTGGTCCGTTTTCACGCTTTAGGCATAGCCATGAGGCAACACAAGCCCGATCAATTTAAAATCCTCAAAGAGCAATCTAAATGCCTGGAGATCAAAGGAGATAATAAATTTGAAGAAGCTCATCAAGTTTTCGTAAAATTATTGCGCGAAGATCCAGAAATGTCAGTACACTTCGATCGTGTCAATGCAGCGATGAATCAAGAATCGGTAACGACTTGGACGGCTCCACCACCAGAAGAATGGTCCACTATTGTTCACTCTGACTTTTGGATTAATAACTTGATGTTTCGTAAAGATCCAAATACAAGTCAAGTGACAGATATTAAATTTGTCGACTTTCAAAATTATTTAAACTTGAGTCCTTTGCGCGAACTAACGTTCTTTCTAATGGTTAGCTTGAACGCCTACGTTATGGAGAACCATTTCGATGAATTACTTGATTTATATTACGAAAAGTTTATTAGTGAATTGAATTTACTCAAATGCAACACTGATCATTTCAGCAGAGATAAATTTAACGAACGAATGAAAATCGATGCATTTCACGAATTTCCTCACTGTCCATTCATGTTAAGAATCTTATCGGTAGATGTCCAAAACGATGTATCGTCTGATAATATAGAAAATACGATGTTGGGTGAGCGAGTCACGCCTTTGTTTGTTGAAAGATTGCGAAGATGCGTTAAGAAATATGCAGAAAAAGGCTGGCTTGACGGTTAACGTAGATAAGATTTTTTTTCAATAACTATTCTTATAAAAAATATATAAAACTCGAAAAACTTGTCACGTTATCATTCCATTGGATATTTTTTATTGCAACTACTTTTTATTCACTTTGCACGTGTTTCTCGTCGAAACGTATGAGCTATCTGAGTTATAATCAAATTATTGTATTATAAATAAATATAGCGCATGTTTACACACTGAAAAAATGTGCACTTGGGTTGATCAATTACGTTTTTATTTTAGTATTGATTCATTCCAACACCGCATGTGTTTAATTTAGAAAATTATTGTACAATTATTAGGGTAGCAAACCTTTGTTTGAAACAAAAGGATTGAATTCATTGGGGTGCTATTGATAATTCTGTCCACTCAGGTTTATAACTTTGTGTAACAGCTTGTTCTGCTTTTGAGAAATTAAATTAAATAAAATTTGGTGCTATAAATAAAAGTAAAATATCAAGGGCATTATATAATTAGAACGGTACTATTAATAATAATAATTATATCATTGCAGCAACGTATAAAACTATTATGTCCTCCCAGCCTGTATTGAGCACCGTTGGTGCTCATTTTCGACTGGAAGAACAAAATTTTTTAAGGCCCAGGAGCGGAGAGGCCCTTTTGGCGAAACGAGCTTTCAGACCTCGCCTTCGGCTCGGCCCGAAAACCGCTCGTTTCTCCAAAAGGGCCTCTCCGCTCCTGGGTCATAAATAACTTTACGATATTTATTAAAGTTTAATATTGAATTTGTAAACAAAATGTGACATTGAAAACCGCAGTATTTAGTTAAATGACGTAATATTGAAGATACACAATACGTAATCCATCATTGTCAAAAACTTACTAACGTAGTTTACTATGCGAGATAAGAAAGGATTAGCACTATCACGCTGCATTTTTTTATGATTGTTATTTTTGTATGTACAAATTTAACTATGTAAAATTACGTAAAAAAACTATGTATTACGAATAAAAAAAGATATACGTATTTTGGTAAATATTAATCCTTTAAAAAAAAAACTTTCCATTATGTATGCTAAGCAATTCTTAATTCATGTATAATACCTCACATTAAAATTTGCTGTAGTAATTGCGTGAATGTTCATACGATCACCATAATTGATTTATCAAACGTAATTAATTTGCTGATCGCAATAAACATTTGTTTCTATTTGAACCAATGAAGTTTCTACTAGCACAGATAAAATCAACTTGTGGAAGTGTCTACTTTAGAAGTTCAATTTATTTACGCCGATGGCTTTGTCTACACTTCACGTGTGCGGGGATCTCAATTGCTACCTTCACACATGATATGGTCGAACCACGAAATTTTAATAAGAACTTTATCATACTACGTTACCACGATTGTTATAAAAAACAATACCATGCTAATTTCGGTCATCCTGTTTGTGATGGTAAGTTTTTAGTAGTTTTTTTCCAATAAATCATATTTTATAATAATATGATAGAAAAATAGCTGCAATAAACTGATGCTCGGTCCAATATAAAATAAAAATATAGTTCAAAATCGTCAACGCCTATCAGACGCCTCAGATTATATTAATTAACTCGATGTAAAGGAGTATTTGTCAGCACTAGAAACATTCAAACTTCGAACAAACCGTGAAAATTGGAAAAACCATTTCATAATTAACATTGATGAATTATTACTGTGCAAAAAGTACATACATTTGTAATAATTTCTTCAACAGAAATATATATTACCTACAATTAATACTAATAAAAAAAGCTCAATTTTAATTGAATTATTTGTTTGATACAGAAGATATTAATTACTGCGCGTTTATCAGTAAGAGAGGCATACAGAAAAAATACGTAGACTAAGCGATAACAATCATAGGAAAATTGGCAACGAAAAGTCTTCCTACAGCAATCAGCTTGTGTTTCCATACAATTAGCTACCGACAAATATGAAACTCCTGCGACAGAAGGAGAGCAAGGCCGCATATGCGCGTTGAAAGGTTGACGCCGAGCAACGAGCAGCATCCGGTGCTTCGAAATTCAATGTCATTATAACCAACAGCAAAGAAGCTCACAGCATTCAGTTCTTTGCGACTTCAATAGGGTCTCGATTGATCAACTATAGAACTCACCATATCTGCATAAGTATATTTGCTGCTTGCAAGAGTGACAGTTATTTGCGTGAAATCACGAAATCCATCTCTCACTTGTGCCAGGGCAGTAGAAAGGCTCTCGCTTTACGCTAGTATGTTTTTTATTTTTTTGATTGATAAAATAGGTTTTATTAAAATAATATCTACGTATACATTCTGTTTTCTGTTGCGGTAATAATTAAAAATTAAACTAATAAAGAAGTACAAAAAAGGAGAATCTGCATTGTCAATACCTTTATCGTTTTTGATACGATAACCGTGATAATAAATCTTTATAATTTTCAACATGATAGTATCAAAGTATTCTTTTGCTATGTCATTCTTTTATTTTCAATGGAGAAAAATCGCGGAAAGAATAATTCAACAATAAAAGTTTAATTTGAAATTTCTTGTAAACTAAAAGGAAAAATCTGATAAGTAAATAATACCAATTAATTCGACAACAAAGGGAATTTAAGGGATTTGATATTTTGCGTTTAATTAAACACATAACAGCATTTGCTTATCAATGGGTTATTAAACTTAAATGCTCAATGTGGTTCTGAGTTCAAGTTATCAAGATACGATTGATAGCAATAAGTAATTCGTATTTACTCAAATTCAAGTAATAACTCGAAACCAACTTTCCACGTACAAAAATTTGATATTTATTTAAATATAAAGAAATTGAGCGAATTGTAATGATTTAAAAGATGTGAGAATCTAGTAAGCTTAGCGCGATTTAGTGTTTGAAATGCAATAAAACACAGAATTTATGGTATCACAAACGAGAGAAAGAAGTTAAAAAACAAAATTACATAATTCCGCAACACACACACACACACACACACACACACACATATAGTCACGTTGTTGAGTTAATCTCCCACAATGAATGACGATCATTGTTGGTAGTGCAGCAACCGTTGCGTGATTAATAGTAACGTGGTGAGGGATATTGCACGAAAAAGGAGGATCTGAATGTTCGCTGTTGGGATCGCTGCGTCAGTTTCTCAGGTATCGTCCGCGCGTCAAAATCTTTTGTGGATTGTCTATATAGCCACATTATATATATTTTTATACACATTCTCAATCGTTTCTTCTCGTCTTGATAGAAAAATAATTTTAGATTTTGAAACGTGAAATCTTTTATTTTAAACTACAATTGCTACGAAAATTGCTGTTTTATACGACAAATTACTGGAGAATGGCATCAAACAACGAAGTTGTGCCGAAAAAAGAAACTGAACTGGTTCTTCGCGACCTGCAGGGACTTCTTTGTGAAACTGTAGGTAATGAGGTAATTGTCGTCAAGTATGATACAATAAATTTACTACCGAAGGGTGAAAACTACTCGAGTACAATGCTCAAGGTTAATTCAGTGATCAAGAGAACTAAAAATTCACCCGAGGAGAATCTACCACTTGTTGCCAAAATGATACCCGTGACAGAATTTCAACAGAGTCACATTGACTGCACCGTTTCTTTTAATAAGGAAATGTTCGTCTATAAAACATTGACGCCTGCATTCAGAGAGCTCGAAAAAGAAGTTGGTATCAAGGACGAAGATTTAATTGACATAACTCCAAAATACTACGGGGGTAGGCTATCAATGAATAAAGAAAAACTAGACGTTGCCGACGAGGATGCGGTCATGCTGATGGAGAACCTGAAAGAGCACGGATATTACACAATGAACAGAATCAGTGGTAAGTACCGAATGTTTACTCGGTTTACTCAGCACATGACTTTTTAAGTGTTACGTCGTAACACATTATTAAAGAAATTTTTTTAGCTTGAAATAGCTGACACCTTGATGAATGACTTGATGACCTTCACGAAAGATCAATCATTTTCAATAATTTTTTCCTTCGTGTCGTCATTTTAGTAAATTTGCTAATTAATATTTCACTCGATTTACTTTTTTAATTTAGTAATATATTTTTTTATTAAATTCGTGCATATGCCTGTAGTTATGGCATTAGATAAGTATTTGCATTGGAAAATAACGTATGCAAAGATGTGCCCAAGTATTTAAACGTTACATAAAGAGCCCACAAAGCATTTCATTAGTAGCTTTTAGCGATTCAAGAAAAAAATATTGAATAAAACTTGTTTAAATAAAATTTCTGATCTTGGAATTTTAATAATTTGAAATGGAATATACGGTCGTCACATTTTAATCAGAATATATGAGTTGCCTTCATAAAAAATAATTACAGAGGCAGTGGATTGTATTACAATATGTATTTTTATCAATTCATTTTTTGATAATTAATATTGTTCAAACTTTCATATAATATATCAGGCAGTAATGTAGATAATCACCAAGGTTGAGCATTAAAAAAAATTCTGTTTAATTTATTTCACTAGGTCTAGACCTCGATCACGCTAAACTGGCACTCAAGGAGCTAGCACGATTTCATGCGTTGTCAATGGCACTGAGAAAGAAGAAACCAAACTTTTACGAAGAAGTGAAGAAGTCTTTAAATGCTTTTCCTTATAAGATAGTGAAAGACGAAGTTGAAGATTCAATACGCCACATTATTGACGCTGTTTGTGAAGACGCGCGAACTGCTGAATACCAAGATCGTATCAAAGCCTCCATAGAAAAAAGTACAGACTGGGTAAAACTTATGATTGCTGAAGCAGAAGAGCCTTGGGTCGCTATAAATCACGGTGATTTTTGGGCGAACAATATGCTTTTCCGACAAGGTAAAGTATCATTTATTATTTTTTTAATAACATAGTAATACCTTACATATGTAATAAAAATTTCGCAATATACTTAAACGATTGAAGTAGATTTAACAATACAATTTTGATCGATCACCTATTGTTGACAAAACGATTCTAGGAAAGTAAAAATAAGTAATTTACACTGGAAAAAGTTTTATTTTTTTGTCGTAACTTTTAACAATGTACAGACCTTTTTATAATATTAAATGATGATTTTATAAAGTGATTGAATATTAAATATCCCGATAACAAATATTGTCAATATTTATAATAATCGATGTATATGATGAGATATAAAAAAATATTCTGTTTTAACAAAATTTTTGATAACGTGCAGTATTTGGTTTTTATTTGTTTCGCATAGGCAAATTAGAAAAGACTTATTCAATGCGATATCTTTTTTTATATTATATACTTGTACCGAGTTAACATTCTAAATACTATCAAATAATTGCATTTAATTAGTAAATTATATTTATTTCGTAGAAAATGGACAGATCAAGGACATTAAATTTGTCGACTTTCAAATCACAAGGGTTAGCAGTCCATTGAAAGATCTGCCATACTTTCTATGTGGAAGCGTCGAAATAGATATCATGAAAAATCACTTTGATGAACTTTTAGATACTTACTATGATAGCTTGATCGACGTCTTAAAGAGGATGAGCTGTGACACTAGTCCATTCTCGAGAAAGAGTTTTGATGAGCAACTTAAAAAAGAAGCAAACAGCGAATTATTACGTTGTCTGTTTGCAGTCAAATTTTTCACGCAAGAAGTAGTTGATGATATAGACCTGAACGACATGATCAATTCAGTAACGATGAGTAAGCCTACTAGTTTGTACCTCGAACGATCTTGGATGATTGTATCTAAATTTGTTGAAAAAGGGTGGATATGATAATCTACGCCATGTTTAATATAATCATTAATTTAGTTTTCTGCAAAAGCTTGAATTGATTCGATTGGACTCGGGCTTGAATTGAAGCTCCGAGCTACCTCGAGCTTTTCCAGCATTGGAGCGAGTTGAAATTCCGAACTCATGAGTTAAAAAGCGAAATCAATAAATTTATGTTTACGGTGGCTCAGTGGATATATGAGTCCAGGTTTCTGTATAAGAGGTCGTGGGTTCGATTCCCGGGCCTGTGAAATTTTTCAGAAATGAATTTTTCACATGTCTGTTACCGCGATTCTGGTGGTTCAGATTCCACCTTAAACTGCAGGTAGGTCAAGTCATGATGCATGTAAAAAGACTTTGCCTCCCACACTCTAGTCTGCATGCCTCTCATGACTATAGGGGACCAAGCCTGCGTACAGGATGAGGATAGGAAAATGAATTTAGTCTTGAAATAACGATAACAATAACTTGAGTAGTTGAGCTATTCAAACAATTATTATTCACTTCTACTAAATTAAAATGATAAACGTCTATTTTGTGAAACATTTTGAAAAAGCTCAAAAAGCTGTAGAACTTGAAGTCTGAACCGGTACGAAAACTCGAATAGCTCGAGTGGCTTGAATTGGTTCAAGCTCAGTTAGGCCGAACTTTTATTCGAATCGCTAAAGTCTTTCAAGATTTTGCAGAGACCAACGTTTTATGGTGTAAAGTAAATATTATATGCGGTGTCTGTATTTTATAATAATGAATTTGTGATTTTATTATAGAGATTTGTTGAGCTTATTTTTGTATATAAATATTGTTATTGGTTAAAAATTGTTGATTAATGGAATACTTTGCATTAGCTTTAAATAATTTAAATACGAAATTCTCTAGTCAGTTAGTGAAATGAAATAATAATTATGCCCATACAATACCTATGTCCAAATAGTAACTTTCTATTAAACGTTATAGCCGAAGTTATGCCAAGTATTATATGTAGAGTTTAGTCCAAAATGTTTTCTATTTTTAAAAACCATAATGCATTATTTAACAAGGGATGGAATTTGAATTTTGCAAGTGATATTATGCATTCATTGGTAAAAAGTATACAGTACTTAAGATTGGCGGCAATGAATTTTTTCAATTCAATAAATGATTTGAACATTCGCTTGAAAACCTCATTTTTCTCTCCTTATTGAGTAGTAATATATTACTATTGTGAGGTGCTAAAAGAACTATAGTGCTGTTATACTGTATATAAAAAAACATTTCTTGTATTATAGAAAGAATTAAAGTTTCTACTACAAATAAGAAAATCCACTACTAATTAAGTCTCAATCCATATTACCTCGTCTTCCATAAAATTTTCAAATGATAGTTTTACAAAGAAAATATTTGCATGCATGAGAGAACTTACGTGTTTCATGTTCATTATTATTATCCCAATGTACAGACTAAGCACGCTACACTATTACATCGAGTTCGCATGGTTGTACACAAATTTTGGAGTAAATAGTGTGCTAAATGAATCAGTAAAAAATGTTAAAACATTTTCTGACTAGAGCATTCGTTTTTATGCAAATTCACTGGAAAAAAAAAACTAATTTATTTGCTTTAAATTAATAGCTACAGTTTACGACAAGCATTATAAACTGAGACTCAATTTTTATTTGGCGTAAGAGTACGTTGAGTCATAATCTTGAGGAAGATATAAAAAAACTATACTTATTGTAGTTTGCATGCATTGCAAAAATTTGCTTATAAATTAACGCGATGTTTATCCTAAGAAATACATAACAAAAGGTAGTTTCCTTTAAAATCTATCCGTGATATTCAGAATGTTTAACGAACTCTTTATTTCGTGTTTTTCACATGGTTTATATAGTTCTTGCGTTAATTTTTATACTATCACAATGACATCCATCAAATGTTATTAATTTGCTGACCACGTACGTTATGAGTCTAACTTTTTTTTCTCTACTGGTATGCATACATGAGCATAAAGAAGGTCAATTATTTCACGGCGATGACATTGCTCTACAGTTTACATGCGGAGATCTCAATTGCAACCTTCACACATGATATGATGAACCACGAAATAACAATGAGGGCGTTATTTCGCTATCTGATAAATTATTTCATGTCGCGACTGTTATATAAAAATAATATCGAATGTGAGTATTCATTGAAGCTATACCGCGCTGATTTCGGTCCTTGATTTGTAATCATTCTGATGAAAGTAGTAATCCATTTGTTTAACAGATTATAAGTATTGTGACAATATAAAAAAAACATATATATGTATGTATATATGTATCATAAAAGCAATGTGCTATTGAATTATTTATCTACGAGATATCACGAAGTGACCAATACGGTATAGTCTTTAAATCAACAAGATAAGTGCGATTAATATTGATAATTGAATTTATCTAATATCACGGAAAAAAAGGAAGAAATGGCTACTTTATTTAAAAAAAATAGGAAATTTAAAGACCTCGACATGATTTTGTATTTAAGAGGCAATAAAATGCAGGATACTTACGGAACCGCAAAAATAAAAATAAAACTTAAAAAAATTATATAATTCCTCAAAAAATACATAGTCACGCAATTGAGTTAATATACTACAGCGACGACAAACAATCTTGATTGAGTAGCAACTGTTGTGTGATTAATTGTGATGCGGTGAGGGATATCGCGCAGAAAAGAAGTATCTGAGTATTCGCTGTTGGGATTTTTGCGTCAGTTGCTCACCTATCGTCCACGCGTACAAATCTTCTTGGGGTGAGCAGAGCTGCCAGATACATATTATATTGTACACATATCTAAATTATCTTATCTAATCTTTTTCAATGTAAAGATAAATTTTCAACGTTTGATTTTTATTCTAAACTACAATTGTTACAAAAATTGCTGTTATTTAGGACAGATTACAACAGAATGGCATCGAACAACGGTACTATGCCAAAAAACGAAACTGAACTGGTTCTTCGTGATTTGCAAGGACTTCTTCGTGAGACCATAGGTGATGAAGTGATTGTCGTTAAGTGTGACACGGTAAATTTATTACCGAAGGGTGAAAACTATTCGAGCACAATGTTGAAAGTTAACTCAGTGATCAAGAAAACTAAAAATTCACCCGAGGAGAATCTACCACTTGTTGCCAAAATGATACCCGTGACAGAATTTCAACAGAGTCACATTGACTGCACCGTTTCTTTTAATAAGGAAATCTTCGTGTATAAGACATTGATGCCTGCATTCAGAGAACTCGAAAAAGAAATTGGAATCAAGAACGAAGATTTAATTGACATAACTCCAAAATACTACGGAGGTAGGCTATCAATGAATAAAAAAAAACTAGATGTTGCCGACGAGGATGCGGTCATGCTGATGGAGAACCTGAAAGAGCACGGATATTATACCATGAATAGGATCAAAGGTAATAGGAAATTAGCAAATATCAAGTCAGCAAATTACTTTTTGAAATATTTCATTTGTAATAGTCGGCAACTTTACAAATGACTTGATGAGTCTCAGTAGTAGTAAACATAAATTATTTTCATGAGTTTTATTCTTCAAATAAAATTTGAAGGACAAATCTCATGAGAATAAAAATTTAAATAATATAAATTTAGAGACAGAAAAAGAAAAAAAAAGATTTTTCAAATAATCGCATAGTAAAATTGATTACTATCATATTGTTGAAAATTAAAAAAAAAATGGTTCCTAATGTAATTCATTTGTTTAGGTTTAGATCTAAATAATGCTAAATTGGCACTTAAGGAGCTAGCACGTTTCCATGCGTTATCAATAGTATTAAAAAAGAAAAATTCAACTTTTTTCGAAGAAGCTAAGAAGCCTTTGAACGCTATGCTCTTAAAAATGGAGGGAAACGAATTCGACGATGCAATAAATTACACTATTGTTGCTATCTGTAAAGATCCACGAATCGTTAAATACGAAGATCGTATCAGATCATCAATAGAAGCAAATAAAGACTGGGAAAAAATTTTTAATGCTGAATCAGAAGAGCCTTGGATCGCTATAAGTCACGGCGATTTTTGGGTAAACAATATACTCTTTCGTCAAGGTAAATACTCTAAAATTTTATTAGTTAATAAATACTTTAGAACGTACAAAGTTTTAAAAAAATGTATAGTATTTTTCAATTTTTTTTTTTTTGGCACAGTAGTCATTAGAAGAGTAATATTAAACAAATAATCTGTTCTTTTATTCATGTTGTTACATTATTACACAGGCATAGCAATTCTTTCAAATAATTAAGTCCATTACTAAATTAATTTTAACAATTCAACATATTTGTTAGAAAATGGACAAGTCAAGGATATAAAATTCGTCGACTTTCAAATGACGAGGGTTAGTAGTCCAATGAAAGATCTGCCATACTTTCTATGTGCAAGCATTGGAACAAGTATCATGGAAAATCACTTTGATGAACTTTTAAATACTTATTATGATAGCTTGATCAACGTCTTAAAGAAGATGGACTGTGACATTAGGCCATTTTCGAGAAAGAGTTTTGATGAGCAGTTGAATGAAGATGCAAAAAGCGAATTATTACGTTGTCTGTTTGCTGCCAAATTTTTTACGCAAGAGATAGTTGATGATATTGACCTGAACGACATGATCAATTCAGTAGCGATGAGTAAGACCACAAATTTGTACCTCGAACGCTCGTGGATGATTGTATCTAAATTTGTTGAGAAAAAATGGATATAAAAACGTATATGAGCAAATCTACAAAGAAAATGCCGTAATCCGAGAAAGTAATTTCAAATATTCGAACTGGGTGCACTCTCTCAATTTTAGGTGCATGCTGCTATACAAGGTATCAAAAGAATGGTAATGCTCTTGCTCATCTCCTCCTTAAATGTGACATACCCTTTTTTGCGTGTTACAGTGTTAAAATCACGTGCAAACTCTGACATCGATAAAAAAAATCTACGGTTTTGTGGTTTCTTATAGTTTTTTCGAAAAGAATTTCATAAGAAACGAAAAACGATAGCGTTAATCTGACTTCAGAACTGAATTCTACGGCTCAAAATACGTCGAAAACCATTTTTTTTTCTACTTTGAATTTCGACCCCTATAGAGCTCTGAAAACGCGTCGCAAAATTGTATAGTTTTGAGTTTTTATGCGTTCTTATTTTTTGAAAAGTTCTACAAGGATCTGAATTGCAAGTAGAAAAAAAAACATGGTTTTCAATGTATTTTGATCCGCAGGTTTCGATTCTGAAGTCAGATTAACGCTACCATTTTCCGTTTTTTATGAAATTCCAAAAAACCATGGAAAATTGCGTTCTTTTTTTCGATTATTTTTAGAGCTTCTATGTGCGAAAAAAGTTTGTCACACGTCGGTTGGGAAATGGGCACAGGTTTTTTTAGATAATGTGGATGTAACGTTTGTAATGTAGATTGAGGAAATCGCATCCCCAAGAGCGTGCAACCTTTTTGAAAATTCGCTCCAACTTTCTCAAATTGTGGCATTTTTTTGTGGATTTGCTCATATATTAATCAAAAATTTTTATTTCAACATGCGGTCAAAAATCTTATATGTGATGATGGATGTATAACTTGAGTGTAAAACTTTGTTAATTTATTATTTTTATAAACATGTTTATACATAAAAAATTACTGCTAAAACACTGTTATCTAGCTTCCAATAATGTACAGATTCGAATTCTTTAATCAGCTAACAAACTATTCAAAATACCGTGGCAAAATGTAATTGATTCAGCGTGCAAAATTACCGCTAGAAAGCCGGCTTTGCGCAACAAGAACTTCAGTTTTTTGGAGGTACTTTTTTATTTAGGATAATAATTATATTAAATGATCAAATATGTACCGTACGTACGAATAGGTATCTAGCATTTTGTACGACTCGGGATTTTTCGAGTAACACATAGAGATTTAAGTTCAAAATGTTTACTCATACTTCATAAATAATAACACAGAATTGTACTAATTCTTTATATTTAAAACACAATAAACAAAATGTCGTGCACAAATTTCGGCGCTATGGTTATACGTATTATAGATAGGGCAATTGCTGCATGGAATAAAACAGTAAAAAAAAATTTTCCCTAAAGCGCTGTTTTTTTTTCCATAAATTTATGAAAAATGTCGAGCAAAAATCGGAGACCCATGCACTGAAAAAAAATCCTCTTGGTACAAGAGGAATCCTCTTGTTATAAGAAGATTTTCCACTTAAAATAGCTGCAAAATTATTCTTTTTGTAACAAGAGGGCCCTTCTGGTACAAGAGGAAATATTCTTGTTACAAGAGGAATCCTTTTTTTGTAAGAGGAAATTATTCTTGTTACAAGAGGAATAATTTTGTAACAAAATGATTTTACTCAAAATTAAATTCTTCTTGTTACAAGAGTTCTGTTTTGCCCGTGTAGATTTTCCCTTGACGTAATTATGTTAGTTCGAAAAATCGTAACGAGAGATTAAATTATATATTTTTTCATTTTAATTTTGCGTATACTAGGATTGCGTGTTTTGAGGCATGCAATTCTTGTTACTACGTAAAAATAATTAATTAGCTAAAAATAGATATGAGGAAGTTGAATTTTATATTCTTAATTTATACAATAATACTGTATGCGTGTATTTAAAAACCCAAATTTTTTTCCTTATTTGCTGTTAGTCAATGTATCAATCAAAATTGTATGAGTTTCATTGTTGTGCATATTATTGCTATTGAAGTTTGCCGCCTGCTGTACAATCAGATAATAAAGCAGTTAGTTGATTCATTTTATGCGATCAAATAAATATTGATGCTTTTCAAATGATGTTTCGATTGAGTGTTTTTTTTTGTACCGAGAATTCATTAGATTTCGATCACTGTATGAATGCTCGTGTCTTTTTTTCTACAATAACAGAGTCATCCTGATATAACTATTTTTTGTTAAAAAAACTTACGTGAACAAGACTTCTGATAAGCAAGTATTTAAGAGATTGCACTAATCTATAGCCTTGTAATGAACTTAAAAGGTACAAGATAAGAAAATAGATCAAATTAATCGCTCCAAATTATTCTATAGATATACAACGAATAAGAAATATTTGTCACGAGAAAAATTTCTTTTTAATCATTTCAAAAAATGATAAATAGTGAGTACTTGAAAAACTTACCAACTATAAAACTTCCAAACTAGATTACAACAAATCATTCTTGGAGTATTCTGTGCAACCGTTTTCTCACGAAAACTTCAATACCCAACTATACTTCCAGATGTCAGTTTGGTTATAACGCGCGGTAACTTGTTTTTTTCCTTGAAAACATAAAAATAAATGACAACAGAAAATCATCGTTGAATTTCGAATGTTTTTGCGAATAAATTGCTGCACAGAACACTTCGAAACTAGTATCGTACTAATCGCGTTTAGAACTGCCAAGAAAAGTGGTAGGAAATTGCAAATGAAAGACTGCAATGTTCAGGTAAAATATCTGAATTTATGTAACATGTATTTAAGGTACTTCAAAGCAAACATTTTCAGATTGGTTAACATTAGAAAGCTCTCATTTTTAGCCCACAAAAATGCTTTCATGTACACGAATAAAAAATATCACACTTATATAATTACATGGCTGATTGTTCAATAAAAACACATTGCTTAATATCATTGCTTGACACGATGTATAAGTAAATCTGAATGAACAAATTTATTAACAGAAGCTTACGAAGGAAGCACATAATATCTAACAAAACCTCAATAATAAATACTCAAAAAGTAACAATTAGAGTAAGGTCGTCAAGATAGTAAACAATAGCACGTACGAATAAAATCAACTTAAAATAACCTCAAGCTTTTGTAACAAGCAATTCCAATATTCATGAAAAAATTTCTTTAACATTCAAGAGAATACAACGATTTTGATTTAATTCAAATTTGAATATTGATTTCTTACATTATAACCAACTTGTTATAAGTAGATTCATTTCGTAAATTATAGCTGCCGTTACTTTCGACAAGTGGAAACTTATGTTGGGAGAACTATATATATTCCATGAAATTTCACATGAATCACATATAAGTGGTGCAGATAGAGAATTAACGAAGTGCTTCGTTTAATGATTTAAACGTTTTCATTTTACGAAATGTATCTTCTTTAAGAATTTTATGCTATCTAATTATTACAGTAAAAGCCACATTTCATTTCTTTCTTTCTTTTTTATCACTTTAAACCTTCAGTGGTTTATGAAAAATATTTTTCTTCAATTATCATACCTACAGAGACTTAACGTTTGTGGTAATAGAATTCAACTTGATATTGAAAAAAAAATCATATTTGTACAATAGTTCATATTTTTTTATGTAAATTTAAAAATCATAATCACAACAATTTTTTCAAAATAAAAACAGTCTTAATATTCGTTAAAAAGTATACAATTTTGTAAATATATATTGGAAATTGTTGAATGACTAATATACATAACCAGAACATACAACAACGATTCAAGTTGAAGTAAATCAACTATTCGACATGTCAGAAAAATGCTTCAAACAAATTTATTTCGTCCTGAGTTGAGTCAATATCAATGTCGAGTTTCAGATGTTTGTGTTTCACACATAGAACTGATAGCTATTTAGTCTTCTAGATTTCATTTTTTATATTCATATCATCTAAACTTATCTTTCAGCTAATAAGTTTTAGGCGCTACAAAAATAGCCTTGCATTATTTAAATAATAGACTGACCGGCAATCTGTTGACATAAATATAAAATTTCTTCCATGTACAATTGTTTCGCAGATGAAAGGAAAGAAGAAGACTTTCTTCAAATAACTGTAAAAAATTCACAAATGTATTATGCAGTCTTTTATTCAACCTGCTTTTAACAAATAAGTATACTGTTGAACTTGGAAAAAGTGCTACTAAAAAATGCTATGTAGAACCATTTTCAATTAAATGTGTCATACTTGATGGTAATTTGTGAACAACTAGCACCGTACGATCTGTTCATATATTATAATTCTATTGCACCACTGTATTTTAAATTTATTTTTCGTCAGATTGTGGAAATGAAAGATATTTAAAATAATTGAAATCAATAAACATTGATTTGTACAATTCGAAGAAATAAAGATTATGTTCTATCAGTGCCTGAAAATCATACTAAAGAGATTTCAGCAAATACTCAAATATACATATGTACACATTCAAATTAAATATTTTCTTATAATTTCTGTTTTCGAAAATATCAATAATTTCCAAATTTTCGAATATCAGTTGATAATATCCACTAGTGATCGATTCTGCACGAATCCTACATTCATGTCATTTACACAAGCTAAAATTTTGAACAGTTCACACTTTTCTCACTGCAATAAATATGTATCTTTAACTCTTGACATCAAATGAACTTAACAGCAATAAAAATATCAATTCGAATTCCTGTTAAAAATAATTAATTGGAAAAATTTTTATTATTGCAATGCGCAGTCCGAATTTTCACGCGAATTCCGACAGCATTGGATGTTAAATTACTTTCATACAATGTACTCACAACTTTGTGTACAATTGATATAACTCCACGTCGATGCAGTCGCAGTTACGATAACATTTGATTTCATGTACACATTAACTTATTTTATGATCGATTTTTAATTTTAACATACGTAATAGCATTGTTGATTGAAAGCTTGATACGTTATTGCAACATAATCCATTGATTTGTACAAAAACGTAAAATCAGTGGATTCGGCTATGGCTTCGGTCATCTCGGAACAGTCGTTATTTTCAAAATTTCTTTCGACTTCCCATCTTTAATAAGAATCTGATGTGTAACGACAGTCGGCAGTCACTAGCATGCTTTTGTGTAAAGATTGATAGAGCGCCAAAGCCTAGATTACATGTCTAGTAAGAAGTAATAAAAATCTATTCTTTATGAACGTTTTTGCATTTCAACTTTCAAGTTATCTCTCTTTCTCTCTCTCCCTCATTCATCGTCGAAAAACTAATATCCATAGTCTTTATTATATACAGACCTCTGCGATAAGACACGATCTGTTACGACTTGCTCGAACTACAGCAATTGGAACAGTCAAAACAACTGGTATGCTATCTTTTATTCGGCCACGCAAAACCTCGACTACTAACGCCTAACGCACCACCTGGTAATTGGTTTTGCAGGTCAATCACAGATTCTTGTAATATTCTTTTTTCCTTTATCAGCACGGATATGTCTTCTTGAGCGTCATTCAGGCTCGATTGAAGTTCTTCTTTGACTTTGCGGAGCTTCGAATTCTCCGTCGACAAGCGCTCCATCATTGACAATCTACGACGAAGCTCTTCGTTGTCGGATTTCAACTTGTGACTTAATTCCTTCAAGGCGTTAAATTCCATTTCTTGATCTCCCGATTTCGAAAGATGACCGTGGCTGCCTTCTATTGCATTTGAATTCCATTCTTTGTTGTCTCTCAAAGAGTTGCTCACTAAATAAATTAAGAATTATTAAAAAATTGAGTTTTTTGATAACATCAAACTAGCCGTAAGAGAAACTAACAACAAATACAAAAATATTTTCATGAATTTCATCTTTTCATTCTAATTATCTTTTAAAGCAATTATTGGCTTGGAAATTCATCAGCATTTATTGCGAGATTTTCACATTATAAAAAGATTTTTTTTTTTCAATATTACTGATAATATTATACGAATTCGATGAATTTAATTCTTGATCAAGATAAAAAATATAAAACAAAGCATTACTTTCTGTATCGATTCGCGTTTCAAATCTACTATAGGTATATCCGATATGTTTTCAAATCTAATAAAAACTTTTAACGCAAAACTTTAAGCCTCTGCCAGTAATACTATTCTAAGTCTGCATGCATTATCAGAGTGCACGTCCAAAGTGTCATAATCCGGACGGACGGTTATCTAAAGCAGTGCCTCTCTAAGTAGCTCTATCTAATTCTACAAGACTATATTTGTTTTCTATCTAATTGTGTTGTACCAATGCTCACATTCGTTAGGCCGCCTGAGTGCACTGAACAATTATGCTAGATAAGTAATAATAATGAAATAATATGCAATATTCTGCCACTTGCATCAAAAAAATGTCACAGTAAATTAATCAGACAAAAAAGCGCTTTGTTAATCTACTTTAGTATTATGTATTCCTTTTAAACTGTATAATAATCAATGTAATGCGTTTGAATTATGAAGTAAAATCTAAAGATTTTCACTATACACATGTCACGTAAATTAATAACACAGTATTCTACGAACGACAAGTGGCAGTTAAAACAGAATATTCATTTAAAAAAAAATAGAATGTACAATCACTTACCAGCAGGTTCGATGTGAAAAACGCCTGACGTATCTCTAATTATCCTCAACTTAGAGATATCCAAATCTATTGGAATCGGTCCAGGTGACGTTATGTTGTTAGGTGGACGATCTTCATTTAGTCGTACTGTTATGTTCTCTAGTAATATCTGTAAAGTAAGTAAATGCAAGATTATATGAATTATATTTTGAAAATATTGGTATATAATAATTAATAACGACGCAAAGGAAAAATTACTTTGATTGGTATCGGTTTCGGAATAACTTCATCTTCGACCAAGTCCGTCAAACCAGTGGCGAAACTCATGGACATGGTGATCGGGACATCAGCAACTTTAACGTCGATATTGTCCTCGAACAAACCTAGTACGGCATCCTTATCGTAAAAGTTGATAATGCTTCGGTCCTGCGAAGATCTGCTACTAGTGCTGTCGCTCATCGTCTGTTGACTCGTTTCCCATATACGCTTGGCGTCGTCTTTGTTCTTCAAATCGTGATCCAGGCGAAGCTTGATACGTGATCGACAGTCCGAATCCGAAGGCAACTCGACCCAGCCACGCGATCGAGAGCTGAATTTCGTCTAAACGAAACAAACAAATTAAGAGAAATTAGTCTGCTGTGTTGTATTCTAAATTGTCGTTCATCTAAATTCAAGCCTTTTTATCGTTATCATTTCGTTAAAATACAATGTGAGACAAATTACACGATCTATTTTTTTTAAGTATGTAGAACTACAATTCAATAAAGCGATGATTTTATATTATGCTCCCTTTAGACGAAAGAATATTTTATATAATTTATACTGCTAGAAAATAATCTATAACATAAACGGAAAATATAACGACTTTCCATAATTTCAAATTTGTCAGTTGATTCTATTGGTACAAAAGAAAATGTAAAAAAAATTCAAATAAAATATGTTGTATGCAACAAAAGTGTTTATAAATTCATATGACTACCAGAATAAATTCAGATTTTCGAGTACAAATAGAAATAGCAATATTGAATGTATTAATTTGCATAATTTGATTTGCGTGATGGCATGCTGGCAGTTGAAGCGTCATTAAATAGTTGTCAAAGCGTTCGCAAGGTGTGCATATATAATCATAATTTTTCTCAACTGTATACAAGCGAGAAGAGCATTATTGAATTTAGATTAGTGGAGTTAAACATGCTTCCAGAAATTATTGTATCTGGCTTATGTTGATATAACGAAATTTTGTGTTAGTAGTACTGCTTCTAATTTTTAATTAAAAAAAATCTATGTCTAATGATTTCAAATCATGCGGTCACGGTGGAGTTCTACCATTAAATTTAGTATAAAATGTTTTGCCAATACCTTTCTCTTGGCCTGCCACAAGTGCCACATAAAAACATTCATAAGAGAAGGAGAGACGCGGGAGAAAGCATGCAAAAAGTTTAAAGACCAAAATTGTATATAAATATGACACATATGTATAGTAAATTTAAATTCATGAAAAAAGTCAACCGAACAATAAAAAATGTAAAAAAAGATTGCGCCACTATTAATCAAAAAAAGTATTTGTTAAACGTGAATCTTTCAAATCTACTATAAACAGCTTGAAGTGTGGATATATTAAAAATTTTCCAACAAATTGATGGGAATACAAATAATTGCTTGTTTTTCTGTAGCAAGTATACACTGCTAAACCATAATAATAGTTGTTACAAGTATGTTGAACATGTCAATGAAATGTTACAAAAAACAAGTTAAAATGCTGAAATAATTGACTTTGTTAAAATAAAAAGCTTGTAGTTAATAATATTATTCCAGAAATTTTTGGAGTTTTTACAATATCGATTTCGATTTTTTATTACCTGAAATTCATCCCAAGGTATAGATGAGCATTCATCATTAGCGAAATTGCATACTTGGACCTTGATTGCTGAAGAGAAACCAGAAGATTGCTGTACAATTTCAACTTTTGACAGTTTGAAAGTTGTCATTGAAACCTAAGAAACGTATTTTATTAACACACTGATTACGGATAACTTTATTCATAAGTAGTACATACCAAATCTTTTCTTTTGCACATACTGTCTAAAGACTTTTCACTCTGTGTATCTGGCGTTTCCTCGACCACTTCACTCGCCTCTTCGACCGCAGTTATTCTTATAGAGTTATCCACATTAAAAGCAGCATCAATTTTCTCCTGATCCTCCAAGGAGACGACAATGTAATTCTCGCTATCTGAACTTACGTCACTCTGCATTGAAACCGTATCACTGCCATCCTCCGGAGACGGTTTCAAGGCTGAATCTAAAGACGTCATGAAATTGCTAAAGCCTTTTTTCATAGAGGACAGGTTGACGTTAAAATTATTTGGAATGATTCCCGATATTGAATCGGCTTTCGCTAGCTTCGCTTTTTCCGCCTGAATGTTTTTATGTGAGTATAATATCCCTGTCGTGGCCATCTGGGGAACAATTCTCAAATCTTCTCTTTCCGAGCCATTTTGTTGCTTAAATGTAACAACAGTTTGAGACACTGCCGGTGTACTGGTCACATGACTACCAGCAAAGTCGAATGACAGCATTGAGGACATTTCGCTTTGCGGCGTCTCGATGTCGTTGCTTGTGTTCATGCGCTTGTTGCTGTAGTCAACGCGGGCGGTCACCGCGTTTTGCCACAAAGTATTCGAACCACCAATATCATCGATTATGCTGGATGTATCTGGAACCACTGACTCGACATCTCCTCCGGAATTCTCTTTTCCCGGGGTCTGAGATGGCATTATAAAAGTGACTTCAACTTGTGGAGCTAATGCCCCAATGACCATAGATCCTGAATAATTATTCAAGTTAATGAACTGTTATAATTTTGCAAATAAGTAACAAAATATCTCACCTCCAGTTTCAACTTTCAAAATCTTATTGGAATCTATCGATAAATAAGTGACAAGCTCGGATATCATTTCCGAAAGCCTCAAAAGAAACAAATACTGATAGTGATTGATTTGCACGCTAATTAAATTGCTAATGTACGCAAGGCCATGTATATCAGCAGTGCCTGGTTTGTTAATGGTTCCGGGGTTAGCCATGTGCAGCCAAACGGTAAGTGGAAAGGCATCGAGGAACGGCACAGGTCGATTTTGTCCGACCGCGCGAGCTCCGAGGAAATCTCCCCATACTGGCTCCAAATTACAGCACCACACGTCTTTGGCTTCGATCCACAAAAGTTCGCGTTTCAACTGGCGAATCATTTCGCTCACGGTATTACTCGTGAAGTTTGGCGGAACAGATCTTATGTTATCTGTGCCTGCAACAAGTTTGTTTCAATATTTTGCTTTGCTTATTTATTTACAGAATAGAATTCTATGAATTCACGTACCAGCACAATGTTCTAAGAATTTCTCGGCGACTACACTGAAGTCTCCAGATTTGTTAGGAAATTCACTACCATAAAACATTTGGCCCATTTGAAAAGCATGAAGGCAATGGGCCAAATCATCTCTGGACGATGCTTCACTTGAACGTACGTTTGTTATTGTAGCTCTTGAAGTTTGCATGTGCAACGACTTTGGCCTATCTTTTTGGTTGATGTAGTCTTGTTGACTTTCAAATATTAACTGAAAACAATCAATTTCGGGTTAATGAACGATCGAAATTCCTTAGAAATGTACAAGCAAATATAAGACTTACTCTTGGTAATATTGCTTCAATTTTCACATCAAAGTACATGAGTTTGGAAGAAGAACCCGCCACATTCGCGCTGTTATTCATGAGCGAATAATACAAGTTGAGCAAAAATGAATTGAACCACAGACAAGAGCACACATCGAAATTTATTTGTATAGGATTAAGCTGTACGAAGAATTTTGGAGGCGGCACTGTAAACACAATTAAGTTTTTTTTTTAGACCCGTTACGTGGCAATCAATAAATTTATATTTTTAATTACTTACGCGGGAAGTTTAAGTCACCAGGGTAATAATAGTAAGTAAACTCGGCATGTAGTATATTTACATCCTCTGGTAAACAGAATCTGTCTCGATCACCTGATAAAAAAACAAACAAATCTTTAGAAAACTACTGACAAACAAAAAATATATAAATCAACCAACATGCTCGATTTAAAAATCGATCCATCTTCGTAACATAAATTTAAACCAACAAATTTTTTTGTTATTTCGTTGTGAACATTGAAAAAAAAAACACTTTTTTATCAACTACAAACTATCGTGACAAGTTAACATTTTTGAAACACGCTAAGTGATGATAAACGTGTAAACTACAAATATAAAACAATCTACTTCTACAATCATTGGAAAAAACGTGAATTGACACTACATATTTTTTTCGTTTAATATACCTGGACCGTGTTTCTTCCTCCCTTGTGCTATGCAAATATAAAAAGTTTGATAGTCATTTGTTGTCCTGATTTTTTTACGCATCAGTGAAAAATTATTATTAACGAATGTAATATTGACAAGACATGGTCATTCTCACCTGATATGAATTCCTTTGGCATAGCTTTTCTAGATGACGTCGTTACTTTGTACAAGGTGAAGTCATCGATTCTAATAACGATGCACGTGGTCATCAACTTAGCAAGTTGTTCTAAAACGTAATTTTTCACCGGATTGCCGCTAGGATGTTGCGCTGTTTTCTTTGGATCTTGAGAAGTTGAATTTTGATTCTGATTGTTCAATGCTTTGTCCCGATTTTCGCCATCTTTATCGTCACCTGAAATAAGGTTCCATTATTATTTTAAATTTTCTTAACATAAAAATAATAAAAAAGTTCAATATTTTATGACACAAAATACATAGCAAATGTTTCAGACGTCAGTGATTTAATAAAAAAAGTAACATACCTGAGCCATTTCCCTGAGTTTTAACAGATGGAGAATGTTGAGTTCGCCCAGAATCGATGAGATCCATAAATTGACCGCGGAACGAATTGAGCGATTGTTGCAGCCACTGACTATGAGGCGTGGCGCTTTCTTTATACAAAGCCCAATGTTTACGATCGGCCAAAGCCAAATGATAAGGGTAATAATCAATTTGAAACTTCACAAGCGAAATCTGTAACGCGCCTCCATCTTTCAATTCCGGATGTAGCGATCTTCCAGCTATTGGAAATAAACCTTTAGATTAGCGTAGTAAGAGCTACTTCTTTAAAGTACATTTGAATGAACGAATTTGTTTATATTTTACAAACTCTAAAATTATCGATAAATACTTACATCCCACGTCATCACAAAGGTGTAAGTCTATTCTCTGAGAAAGGAAATGATAAGACGTTTCAACTACGTCGTATCTGCTGAATATTTTTGCAATAGCAGTGTTACTTGCGCTTTTCGTTCTTGTCTGTTGAGAAATTTGAGCTTGATATTCTGGTAATTCCTGTAGGGAAAAAGTGCATGTTTAGAATTATGTTGGTAAATAAACTATTGAAGATGATTTTATTACTTACATCCAATTTTCTAGCAGCCTTAGTTTTTCTTTCTAAAACAGTTGCTCTCTCAATCAATCCTCCTAGAGAGTCAATGAAGTGTAAAGCAGCTTTCAGTTGTGAGTCTGTTAAAACCCACAGAAGATCATCAAGAATAATAACTAGTCTAGACCCCATAACAAAGCAGTCTGAAAAAAAAGCAAATATGCTTATAAATTGTTTACATGCACATAATAAACATTATTAATTAAAACCAAATTTACCAGATAATCTTTTCTTAATAGTAACTCTACATCGTGCTTGATTTGTGAGAAGGCGAAGAGGTGTAAGATTTTTATCTTTAGTACTTTGGGCTTCTATTCTTACAGTTTGCCACTCTAACTCCTTAAATATTAACAATTGCCCTCTATCTGGGTCTTTGACTCTTGTAGTTCTTAAGTCACATCGCTGCCATGTTGGAGACTTTGATTCAACCATGATGCGACTCATCTATAAAATAAATAAAATACAATCATTTTTCATAGATATGAAAAAGATTTTATTTGATAATCTTGATAAAATACCTGAACTTTGGCTATGAATGCAGGACTTTTAAAAGTAACAAAAACAGTGTTTACAGCAACAGTTATACCATCAATAATTTTATGAATATATGAATATTTTGTAGGTCCTGTATACGATGATAAACCTTGTGGATTGGACACATCCCTCAAATCTTCACATGTTTCCACTTCTATTCGAACCTCATCCAAACTCTATATTCAAGATAATAAAATTAGAGGCTACAAGCTAATTTAGAGGACAATGTTAATTCCAAACAATATTTACCAAAAATATAGGAACATTTTTCAGTTTTGTCCATTGAATGCGAAAAGAAACTTTGTTGCACCATGCACTTGTCAGTCTCAACCATGATGGTAATTCTAATAAGTCAGTTAGCACAGCTTCATCAAGCTCCAAATTTGTCAGTTCACCTTCCCCTTTGAATGTACTCAAATTGATCTTATCTGCTGATAAGTTTTTAGTGAATCTAGAAAATATTTCATCATTTTAATTAATATTCTGTAAGTTGTTCTGCTATTATCTTATTGAAGAAAAGTTATTGAATATCATGTCAAAAATATAATGCTTAGAAAGAAAATTTGTGTAAAACATCAACACCATCCAATCTCAAGTGCGAGTGTAAGTAATTGCAATAGAAAGCAAGTTCAATTGGAGAAAGTCCAACATAAAAACAGCACAAAATCTCTAATATTTTCATGACTACTTTTAAACATTTTTCATAACAAGAAATTTTAATAACTATGATGTATTGAAAATAAATTTCTAATGCTTTGTCAGTTATAATGCCATCAATGTAAGAATGTATAGAAATGTTAAAAGCACAATTATCAAATGGCCTACTCCTCTCACTGGAATGCAGATGTGAGGTATTCATTGCAGTGATCAAAACGTATTTTTCTTTTCAATATTACAGTTGTTTAGTATTAATTTTTTGTGTTCAATGTGTCAGAATACCATTAAAAAAGAGCATAAATATCTATGAAAAGAAAAAATGTAAAATTGAAATTAATTTTACAGCACGTACACATGCTGTAAAGAAATCGTAAAAGCATTGTTTACATTTATTTAGTATCAGTAATAATGATAAATCACGAAAAAGATAAGGCAATAAACGTGCGAGTACCCAACTGTCATAGCCACCTTGAAATCAACTCACCTAGACAGATGTTTCAGCAACTGATTTTTGATGATAGACACCATTTTCCCCTCAGCTTTTCACTTGGAGCTTTTTTGATCTTTTCTCAGAGCAGCATTGTTTCACTTCAGACTGCGGGTCCACCTTTGATATGGATAAAAATTTTCTCCTGCCACGCGCAAGGGGGAGCGAAAAAAATCGAGACAAGGAGACACGCGCACACCACACCACTATGTCACGCTCGCCACCACTTGCGCCTCGCTTGCGCGAATGAATTCGGTGGCTGGAATATTATCACGCAGAGGCTACGTCAGGCTACGTTGCATATGGAGAACCACTGCTGGCCAGTGCTAGCTCCGTTTTTCCCATTCTGCGGCCGTCTGATGATGAGCAAAGGCAAGGATCAATGAGAAGTTTGGCGTTGGCCCTCACTTCGATGTATCGATTTTCTTAACAGGAATTTCAGCTCTATTCACGTTGCAGACGCACGTGTGTTGTGGTCGTGTCTGATTGACGCACCCTAACCTTGGATTGTGCTACTATTTAAATAGATAAAGTTAATTAATACTTTCGCGTTCCAGTTGATTTTATTTTATTCTTATCACTGGGAGAACGAGAATACCAGGTAATTCAAACTTTTATCAGTAAATTTATTCAATTTGTAATTCGTAAATTTTTACTTATATTCGCAACTGTTGCACATCACATATATACTAAAGTATTTACAATCATTTGCATTGAAAAAGAAAGATCAGACAGAATTGGTAATTTATTAGATACTAGCTAGTTCAGTTGATAGTTTGAAAAAAAAAGCTGAAGAATTATATTTGACTAATACATTTTATCAATTTTCAGCAACAATGCCGAAAACACACTCAGCTGAAAAAGCTCCTCGGAAGCAGGGCTTCAACCGCTCTGGACACAGTATGAATCCTGAAAGATCTACAGAAGGTCTTAAAGGAGTTGCTAGAGCTAGGACAAAAGGAACTATCAAGCGTCTACAGATGTATCGTAATTCTAAAGCAAAACGAAACAGGGTTGGAAAAATAATCAGTCCAGCTCCTTTTCAAGGATGGCATGCTCCTGGAACAGTGTCAAGAGTTGAACCCTCTCCTAGGTGGTTCGGCAATTCTAGGGTAATTTCACAAAATGCACTTCAAAAATTTCAAAAAGAATTAGGTGCAGTCAAGAAAGACCCTTACCAAGTTATAATGAAACCAACAACATTACCTGTGACGTTACTGCAAGAAAAAGCAAAAAATGCTAAAGTACATATTTTAGAAACAGAAAGATATGACACTGTGTTTGGTCCAAAAAAGCAAAGGAAAAGACCTAATTTATTAATATCTTCGTATGATGAGTTCAAGCAACAAGCTGAAGAAAAAGAAATGGAGTATGATAAAGAAAAAGATAAAAAAGACTTTGATTTAATTAGACCAGATGATGGAGTTCGAGATGCTCAAAGAGACTGGGTGATGGCAGCAGGGCAAAGTAGAAGAATTTGGAATGAATTGTACAAAGTTGTAGATTCATCAGATGTGATTTTACAAGTTTTGGATGCCAGAGATCCAATGGGAACTCGCTCACCCCATGTAGAAAAGTACCTGAAGAATGAAAAAGCGCACAAGCATTTGATATTTGTCTTGAACAAAGTAGATCTTGTTCCTACATGGGTTACTCAACGTTGGGTAGCAATCCTCAGTGCAGAGTATCCTACAGTAGCTTTTCATGCTTCACTGACGCATCCTTTTGGCAAGGGTTCTTTGATTAATCTTTTGCGTCAATTTGGAAAGTTACATGTAGATAAAAAGCAAATTAGTGTTGGTCTCATTGGATATCCCAACACAGGAAAAAGTTCTGTAATTAACACTCTTAGGTCCAAAAAAGTTTGTAAAGTGGCTCCAATAGCTGGAGAAACAAAAGTATGGCAGTATGTAACTCTTATGAGGCGCATCTATCTGATTGATTGCCCTGGAATAGTTTATCCATCAGCAGAAACTGACACTGAAAAAGTCTTGAAGGGTGTAGTGAGAGTTGAACTCATTCAGAATCCTGAAGATTATATTTTACCTGTTCTTGAGAGAGTTAAGCCAGAATACATAAAAAAGACTTATAAAATTTTAGAATGGGATGATCACATTGACTTTTTAGAAAAGTTTGCTCGGAGGAGTGGAAGATTACTTAAGAAAGGAGAACCTGACATTGGTCAATCTGCTCGTATGATTTTGAATGATTGGCAACGTGGAAAATTACCATTTTATGTTGCACCTGCAGGTTTTGAAGAACCGCATGCAAAAGAAACTGTTCCTGCAGCCTCAGATGAAATAAATGCGTCGACTATGAATGAATCGAGTGAAGCAAATAGCGATTCAACTGCTAAAAAAGATCAAGAAAAAGCAGCAATTGGTGTAAGTCAAGACTTTAGAAAAATTAGAGTAGGTCTACCATATTCACACGAAGATATGAGACCTGACTTGTTAACTTTAGAGCCAAGTATGAGTGAGTGTGATACTAGTAGAAGCGCGAGTCGTTGTACATCCATTGCTGCCGATTCTGATGAAGAATCTGAGAATGAAGATGATGAAGAAAAAGAAAATGGCGAAAATTGTGCAGTTACAGAAAATGATGAATCAATGAATGGCGATGAAGATTTAGATGGAAAATTAATTCCAATTGAAAAAGACAGTTTATTCAAAAGTGCTTATGATGAAGATGAGGATGAACCCATGGACTCAAGTGATGGCGAAGTCGAAAGTACAAAGGTAAAAACGAAATCAACTAGTGGAACTTTCCAAGTATCAAGTGTAAATAAATCTCAAAACGGAACAATTAAGAAGACAAGTAAACAGAGAAGAGCTATAGAAAGGGCAAATAAGAGGAAGAAAATTGGTAGCGACTTTTATGAAGTTACAAATGTTAAAAATAGAAATAGAAATCGCAAGGTACCTAAAGTTAAGAGAAAGTAAGGTATTAGTTTTTGTTTTGTATATATTATATCGAAATAAACTTATTATTTCTTTAATCAATCGTTTACTGCTCATTGATTAAAAATAATAAAACCGATTTTTTTAATTGTTCATCAAATTTTTTGATGAAAATTGGTGTCAAATTCTGTTTGGTATTAAAATTAATTAGTAACGCAAACCAACAACTCGAGAGGGCGACGAGACTCACTATCCATCAGAAATTCTGTCCTGGCAGCTTCAAATTCATGTTTCATCCTCGTATAGTTGTTTGCTTGCGACAGAACGAAACGAGAGTAAAATCATTTTATCTCCCTAGTATTATTTTATATTTTATACTACGAATTGCGCAAATCAAAAAGTCTGATAAAAATAAATAAAAGAAACTGAAATAGACAAATATTAGTATTGCTTAGGTTGAATTTCACAAATAGAATTTTTTAAATTTCAGGTGATAGTAAAGTAATTTTTTCATTCACTTTCCGCAAATTTCACAATTTAGGTAAATTTAGAAAGAAAAAAAAAGAAAAGTTATTGTATGAAAAAAATCACTTCCTATATTTTTAAAGTATGTTGAATTGAAGGTCCCTATATATGAGCAAATCTACCAAAAAAATGCCACAATTCGAGAAAGTTGGGGCGAATTTTCAAAAAGGGTGTACGCTCTTGGGGATGCGATTTTCTCAATCTATATTACATACAGAACCTAAAAAAACAGGTGCCCATTCCCGAACCGGCGTGTGACAAACTTTTTTCGCACATAGAAGCTCTAACAATAATCGAAAAAAAACGCAATTTTCCGTGGTTTTTTGGAATTTCATAGAAAACGGAAAATGATAGCGTTAATCTGACTTTAGAATCGAAATCTACGGCTCAAAATACATCGAAAACCATGTTTTATTTTTTTTTCTACTCGCAATTCCTGTCCTTGTAGAGCTTTTAAAATAATAAGATGGCATAAAAACTCAAAATTATGCAATTTCGACACGTTTTATGAAATTTTCGTGTTTTCACGGCTCTACAGGGCTCGAAATTCAAAGTAGAAAAAAAATAAAATATGGTTTTCGACGTATTTTGAGCCACAGAATTGGGTTCTAAAGTCAGATTAATGCTAAAATTTTTCGTTTTTTATAAAACTCGAAACAACAATAAAAAACAACAAAACCGCAGATTTTCGTTTTTAGCGATATCAGAGTTTGCACATGATTTTGATACTGTCACACGCAAAAAATGGGTGTCACACTTAAGGAGGAGGTGGGCAAGAACATTACGAATCTTTTGATACCCCGTAGAACAGCGTGCACCTAAAATTGAGAGAGTGTACCCAGTTTGAATATTTGAAAATACTCTCGAATTGCGGAATTTTTTTTTGTAGATTTGCTCATATATGAAGGTGATTTTTTTTAGTAGTTTCACTACTAACACTCTGTATGACGGATAGATCGACCAAAGTATACCGAATATTCCTTCTCAATAATATCATAATCGTCGCCATGGTCATTAAATGACATCAGCGCTGAATGGCATTAAAAAATGTTGAAAAGATTTTTCTCAGTACATAGTACTGAAAAAACAATCGGCATTAAAAAAATTTAGTCATTCAGTAAAGAGACTTTGCCTAACGCGACAGCCCATCTTTCTTTTCTGCATGTTCGCAGACGTAAGGGAAAGAGAGAGAGAGAGAGAGAGAGAGAGAGAGAGAGAGAGAGAGAGAGAGAGAGAGCGAGAGAGAACTCCTTTGCAAGTGGACACAACGCTTGCATATGAGCTGCGACTGTCGGTACGGCTACAATCAAGTGCTTTCATAATTTTTTTCCAACACCTGAGTATATCTGTGTCAACTTTATCAGTTGTTCTATTAGTCGTAATACGAGATACTGCATTCAGTGTGGATTAAAATTATAGTATTAGCGAGGCTCGCGAAGGAAACAGTTAACAGTTATCGTTTGAAATTTTTCATAACCGTAGGATTCGCGAATGAAAGTTCAAAGTGACTTTTGCTACTCGACCGCATATAAAAAGTTTTCACGCGAATTTTGGTCTGTCGTTCGATTTTCGGAGCAAAAGTGGTGCAATAAGAGCTGAAAAATTGCAGTCATGACTGCTACTGAAAAATCACAAACAAGCAAGGGCACAGAACTCGGCAACAGTGATTTACAGTTACTCCTACGTGCGAAACTCGGCAAACAGGTGGTCGTCCTGCAATCGACAACGTCATCGCTCCTGCCGCCCGGTGAAAATTTTGCCTGTTGCCTCTCCAAAGTGACGGCGACTGTGAAACGCGACGAAAATGCAGCCGAAGAAACGTTGAATTTAGCCGCCAAATGGTTTCCTCAGACTGACAGTATCAGGGCAGTTTTTGACTTTAACAAACTCTTTGAAAAAGAAATTTTCTTCTATGAAAAGCTATTGCCGACGTTTAAGGAACTAGAGATTGAATTTGGCGCTGAAAATGGATTTTGCGATTTGGCGCCAAAAATTTATGGCTCGAGATTGTCCGCCGATCCGAGTGCCGAGAAAATCGACGAGGGTGTCGTTGTTTTGATGGAAAATTTGAAAACTCTCGGCTATTATACTCTGGATAAAATCGAAGGTATATATTTCTTATATTGGATGGTTTTTACTTTACAGTTTAAAACGCTGATTAACGCTTATAGTTGACGTGAAAAATTGTTTAAAAAATTATTTTTTTTTCAATAAAACAGAGAAATTGTTGTATCAATGACTTTCAGAAGTTCTTTCCAGTAATTCTATTATTTATATAACAGTGAGAATGCATTAGATGCCAAGAAATGTCATTCCATAAAAGCGTGTCATTTCTATTATTTGAAAAGTGCAATTCATGCTTGCATGCAAGATAATCAATATTTTTCCATACGAAAATAGATAGAACAAAAGCGACTCTTATCTAAAAATGATAGCATGCCTCTTATCAAGACAAATCCATATTTACCTTAGATCCATGCATTATTCCTAATGACGGAATTAAAAAACCGATTTATCATTGTGATAACAGGATCGGACTTGCGGCACTCGAGATTGGCGATAAAGGCGCTTGCGCGTTTTCATGCACTCGGCATCGCTTGTAAGCAACACCGATCCAAATTTTTCAAGGATGAAGTCATAGTCCATGCTCAGGTGGTGCCGTACAATCAAGACGTTGGTAATAAGGGCAACATCTTCGAGATATTAAGCAACATGATGCTCAAAGATTCGCGAATTGCAAAGTACAGCGAACGCGTCACGAAGTGCATGGATCCAGAAATGATCTTCAATTACGTAGCTCCCGAACCGTGGCTGTCGATCGCGCACTTGGATTTCTGGACGAACAACGTGCTGTATCGCAAAGACGAGGCTGGCAATTTGGTAGACGTCAAGTTTCTCGATTTTCAAAATTACGTTTACAACAGTCCACTCAGAGATCTGCCTTACTTTCTGTGCACGAGCACCAGTCGCGAGGTCATGACCCAGAACTTTGAAGAGCTACTCGATTTGTATTATGAAACCTTCGTGGACGTTTTGAAGAAAATGCACTGCGACGTTAGTCCATTCACGAGAAAATCGTTCGACGAACAACTTAAGATTGACGCATCGATCGAGTTCTTTCACAATATATTGGCTATCAAGTTTTTCAGTGCCGAAATCGATAAAGATACCTACGATCCGAATGATCTAGAGTCGGTTGTCATATACAGCGATGCCAATGCACTTGGCTATGATAAATGGTATCAGATTATATTGACTTATATTGAGCGCGGTTGGTTTTAGGGTAGTTTTTACTGCTGAGGATTTATACCGTTTGAATTTTATGAAATTATATTTATTGTTAATCTACATGTGGCAAAGTTTAACTTTCGATGCACTTACAGGGTTTTATAGAATTTTTACGCAGATAACTTAGACGCGATTGCAATGAAATTGCTTAAACAATCAAATTGTCGCGGTAGCATGAGTAAAATAGTGTGTATTTTAGTAAAGACAAAGAATTTTCCGAATGGAGTACAAAATAAAAATGTTACAGGTTCAGTTATAATTTACTTTAACAATTTATTTAAAAAAAAGTAATTAATATATACAATAACACTACTTCTATCTATGTACCCGTTGTCTTGGTTCTTCTTCCATTTCATACTCAATTTCCACTCGTGGCCGTGGTTTCGCGGACGCCTTTTTACCTTTCTTGATTACTTTAGGCTTGGCTATTATACCCTTACTAGTCGAAGCCACAGTGTCCTAGAAAGTGTTTATAAAAATTAATTTGATTTAGTATAAAAATGAATATATGATTTATGAATGATCTTGTATAAAAACAAACCTCAATATCACTTGCGTCAGATTCAAAATTACTAGACAAGTCAACTTCTTGTCTTAGACCTGAATCACTTTCTCCATCCTGCAAAACAATAAAAGACATTCAAAAATGAACAACGAACCTAACTATATTCCTGAATGTTGAGTAAATAAAATTTGTGAAACCAACCGCAGACTCCATTTCATATTCATATTCGTCGTCGTCGTCATCGTCATCTTCGTCACTATCAGCTGCGATGAATTTTGTAGCATTTTTTTCTGCTTGTACATCAGCTTCCAATTCTTTTTCAACTTCTTTTTCAATCTCCTGCTTCTCTTCCTGTAATTTAAAAATGTTTGAAATTAAACACTCAGTTAACAAAGTAAAAGAGTGGATACTGTAGTTTAATTTACCTCTTCTTCACTTTCTACTTCGCTTTCTCCTTCAACTTCTACAGCCTCAACTGCTTTATCGAAAACTTTTTGTGGGAAATTGTAGATATCCTTGTACTGTAAAAGAAAAAATATTAAAACTAGACAAACTCAAAACATTTAAGTTTAAGTTAGAAATCAAAATAAACTCGAAAATTATAATTCACTCACCACTCCTTTTTTAAGTCTCTCCATCAACTTCTTTTCTATGTTAGTATCAAGTCTAGCAGCAACAAGAGCTTTCTCTTCTCTGCGTCTTTCTCTCCTCTCAATCTTTCTTTGCAGTGGAACAAGTTTCTTTTGTCTTCTGAGCCTCAGTTTCCTCATACGAATTAAATACTGTGTAATTTTGACAAACCTTTGTTTACATTTTGATTTGATAAAACCAGGCCAATATAATAGATTTTCATTGATTTGATGTATAGCTTTTTCAAAGTTACGAGATAACTTTACTTTTTCCCAACTGTTTTTTGGACAGTGAATTCTAAAAACACGAAAATTGATAGAACACATTCAATTATTTAAAAATGATTTATTAATTTATAAAATAACTACCGTTCTGCTGTCCTCATGTATAAGTAAATTATACCATTCTCCTCTCTAACTGTTGCATATTGACTATTCGCTAAAGGACATGATGATCTACTGCATAAACCTGTGAGGTTATATTCATTTCTGCAAAACCTCTGAGTTTTTGTGCTATAACAAAAATATTCCGAATGTGAATGAAATAAAGATAGAATTTTCGTAAAACAATTTGACAAAATACTTACTTGACTTTGAAAGAACAAAATGATTTGTTGATGATGCTCCATACAACCTGCAAAATATAATAATATGGAACCAACTTTCGTTGAATATTAATTTTGAATAAATGAATAAATGTCTTACATCGTCGTGCTGCATTTTGGCTCAACTTATAGTGTATTAGTTTATCACTTATATATTTATTTAATTGAAAGTCTTTATTAAAGATATACACTACTCTCTCCACGTGTTTTTATTTAGGAGTAGACTGGAGTAGACAGGAGTAGACGACGAGCACGAGACGACGCCACGAGGAGCGGAGTGGAGCGGAGGCAGAGCGACCGGTCCAGTACCGACCGGGGACGTCAGTGCGGAGTTTACCCGCATGAGGACGCCACTAAACGACCGCGTTATTTCAAATTTTAATTGTTATATGGTTTGCTTCGTTTGTTACATTTCTATATCATACTGAGGTCATTAAAATTAATTTTGTTTTGAAAATGATTAGAAAATCTTTTATTTTTAATTGTACATCGGAACTATAAAAAGTAAATCAGCGTCGCTCATATTTCGAGTATACTTTAAAAGTATTTTTATATATGAAAAATAGGCTTTACTTACTTTTATATTTCAAGTAGGCTACAATTAATATACACTTTTTACATTGCATTAATAAAATACATAAAACTAAGAAGACAGCATAATGAACGTTATGCGAACACTTAAAATGAGAATGATTAATATAAACACTTTTAAAAAGGTTTTCACGTTTTTGCCTCTCCCCCAACAATTGCGTTCAATGTAGTTTTACAAGGAAGCGGCAACAAATTTCGTTGTCTTATATGTTCATAGGCTGCATCACTTACGGCTTGTAATAAAAAGCATTCATAAGTGTAATTAGCTTCATACCTGCGTCCTTTTGGATCAACATTAGCACTACCCAAACAAGTTCTCACGACTTCTTGTTGTAAACTTGGCAATTGACTTATTGCTTCATCTAATGCCATTTTCTTCGCTGTACTTTGTAATCTTACACACAATTTTTTAAGATTTTCTAACATTTTTTTCATATTCTCACACTAAAAGTAAAAAAAAATACCTAATTAAAACAATTTTATCAGAAAAATTCAAAATAAAAAAACAAATTATTTACCTTTTCGCGATAGTATTCACAGGATCTTGTTACTTGGTATAGTTTATAGGATAATTCATGATTTTTATTGACATCGACTCTGATTTTCGGTAAATTTACGGATTTTGATATTTTAAACTTTTTTTCGTTGGTTCGACAATTAGAACATCGATCAATCAGTAACTTCCTTTTGCGCGCTTCTTCTTCAGTAAGTACAAGTGAACAATTTTCTGACCGTCTACAAAATTATTGTAAAAATTTTAATTTCACATTTCCAAAAACATATTTTAATAATAAATTATATTTTACGTTTCATTCACTCCAGTGGCTTCGCACAATCTTAAATTGTATACTTTCATCAATAATTTCAGAATATCATCAATAGACGTGACAAAACAATCTAATTTTTTAATTTCATGTCTATCAAATGTGGATACCTACGAGTTTCAAGTATGTAGTTTTGAAATTTATAAAAAACAAATAAGTATAAAAAATGATTACATACATGGATAGAAAGATCTTCCTTGCATTCAACGTAGCATCTAATATGTTGAGTAGCCCTGCTTATTTGAACAAATATTATAGCATCAAATTTTTTATTTTCAATCCAGGTCCATGATTTTGGCAGTGGATTTTTAACAAAATATTCTCTTATCGCATTCAAATTTAACGGTCTTGCCTCCGAAGGTTCTACAAGTTCGGCAGATTCTACTTTCTGAACAAAAAATAATTTAATGGATAAAACGAATCGTTATGGAAAAAGTAACAAACTTACCCTTTTTTTACAAAGCTGTTGTGTTTGATTTTTTTGTGAGACTAGTAGATTATTAATGGAAATCGAACACTGCAAGACTTTTTTTTGTAAGTCTGGTTGGTTATTAATTGGAATCGACTCCTGTAAGACTTTCTTCTGTAAGATTGGTGGATTAGTAATCGGTATCGATGCTTGTAAAACTTTTTTTTGTAAAGTTGATGCATTATTATTGACAATTGTTCCCTGTAAGAGCTTTGCTTGTAAATCTGGTGCATTAATAATAGGAATTGATGCCTGCAATATTATTCTATTATAGATCTTGTGGAAAATGATTATAAGCAAACAGTAAAATTTTATTTTACCATTTTCTTGGAAGTACAATGTTTTGGACTTAGTTGTAATGTGGCTCCACTCTTGATTAAATTTTGTATCTATAAAATTTATCGATTTGTTGTTTATACATACCAATGTTTATTTTTTTAAGAATTGATTTTAAACACAAACACTGAATAGTTTGTCTAACCTTTTCTTTCATTTTATGTTGTACATAGTTGTTTTCAGCTTCCTTAAGTTGATTCATCAATAATGATCCACTTTCAACTGAATTTGATGCCTATAAAATCAGCAGAATTATGTTATATGTGAAAGCTTACTTGGATACGAATAAATTGAAATACCTTTTTGGTTGAATTATGGTCTAGCACGTTTTCTTGATGTATTGGTATCTATAATTTTGATAGTAACAATGTAATTTAAAGAATTAATTTAAATCATAAATATTGAATAGTATGCCTCACCATCTGTTCTACATTTTGCTGCTTGTTGTTCTCAACCTCACTACTTTTAAAATAATAGCTATGATCATCTCGTGGTTTTGTTTGAATTATAGGAATTTCAATATCAGTTTTTTTATTACTGTTATCTATGCTTGAAGATTTTATAGGAGACTTGATGACAACACAAGTATTATTTTTCTGTAATAAAAAGTTTGAAATAATTAGCTTCCAAGTAATTCATGGAATGTTAATTTTTCGTCAACTCAGTAAATAATTTGTTTTTCTTACAGAACTATTTTCCAGGCCAAAATTAGAATCAACATCAGTCAAATCTATAATTTTGTCTCCAGAGAAGCCAATAGTTTCCTGATTTCCAATATTTTCCTGAAACCATATTAAATTAATTAATAAAGTATTCAAATAACTAAATTATTCCAGAGAAAGTTCCACTATATTATTGAAAGTAAGGTTTCAATACTTACTTCGCTCAAACATAATAGTTCATTAATTTGATCTTCACGACTTTGTTTTGTTCGATATTCCTTGACTTTTTTATCTATTACAATTAAACTATGACTTCCTGCTACTTCTAGTTTTAAATAATGTGGTTCTACATTGTCTGTGGAATCATCTATTTCTTCTACAGGCTCTCTCTTTTCCTGCATCGGTAATGCATTTTGCTTTAAACTGTATCTGAATCTTTGAATTCTTTGAACCATTCCATTAGGTAAAGGAATATTGTAATACTTTTCTATGGCAGCTAATGGAAAATGAAGTTCACAGACAGAATGTTTATCAGTCAGAGTTTGTCCAAGAATTTGAGACCATTTTTCTCTCAAGATCAAATCCTTTTTGAAAATAAATACACAATTAACAATCATCAATTAGAAGTATAATACATGAAATTTGGACAAATTGAATTTTTAATTATATTATAATTATTACTCCCGGTGCGCGAAAGACAGACAGTTGACGGAGCCCAAGCTTTTTTCTCTTCTTTTTTTCAACAGGAAGACCGGTTCTGCATTGAGCAACTGTACAATACCTTCGAAGACTGACTACCATGATCGTGGTAAGTGCAACTATAATTTAAAAAAACTTGAGATCTATATATATTAATTATTTATGCATGATCCTAATGTATGCCGTTTTATCAACACTGATCAACACGTCGTCTGTTAACATTGAAAACAGAACTGAATAGAACTGTCGATGAGGTTAGGTTACAATTGTTATGACAATTAGTGCACTGTTGTGCGTATAGATGGCTGCACTATAATCTGTATTCGAAAATTTCGTAAATTTTCTTATTTTCCAATCAATCGCGATTGATAACGAAATGAGTAAAATTTTCCTTTTTCACGAGTATTAAAAACCTGTTCATATATTCAACAAATTTTTTAAAATATTTTTAATAAATCTAATTATTCTTAATCGGGTGGACCAATGAATTCCCTTAATTATCCTTTTGAAATTTGAATAATAATTAGCTGTTTTTATAAGGATTGTTAAAATTAAGTCTTAATATCAAATACTGTAGTGTTACGTAAAATAAAATTTCATTTGACTGAATTTTCAAGTGAAAAGCTCCACAGAAAATTAAAGATGTCTAATATGAATATGCCATATTTGTTTTATTATTCAGGAAGCATCGACTCGAGTATAAACATTTACTCATAAACACACACACATATGTAATCGATCTATCAACAAATGAAAGAAGCACATATTTATATACGCTCTGATACTTTTTATATTTCAAACGCAAATATACGAACACACATCCCACACTTCTATAACCAATTCCCCAACCAGCATTTCATTTTAATCATCGAAATTGCCCTGCTAGTATATAACGGGTCGCGCAATCATTCGGCAAAACCACGCAAAAAAGAAGAAGAAGAAGAATAAACGAAAGCGTATACACTTGGAAAAGAGGGAGAGCGCGCGAGGGCTGCGCTTAAAATTCAACTCCCAGAGATATAATACGAGAATTCGCTGATGCGCAAAAGTCGCCTCTCCGCGGAGAGTGAGAGAGAGAGAGAGAGAGAGAGAGAACGCGCGAGCGCAAGGCTAATTAATAATCAGAAACAGATGCGCACAGAGCAACTGCGCTCGCTCCTGTTTATGCGTATATATATATATATTATTTGGAGGCTTTCTCTCTCTCTCATCGCGATGACATTTTGCTAATTAAACGCCATATTTTTACCGCCCCCCGCTCGTGAACGTTTCGCGTTTTAAACATCCCACGGGGGGACTAATGTATTCCATATCGCGCTGTTTCATTTTGATTTTGTGCATTTTGAAATTGTCGTATATAGGATACATATACATTAAGTGTTGCTGCTAATCGTCGTTAATAAACGCGAGCTTGCGATTTGTATAATTTTGTCGCTCGCGCGAGTTCGGTGAGCTGTATAGGCTAAAGACAGAAAAAATATATGTCGGTAAGCAGATGCATTATTGAATGAAATGCTCGGTAATGTTGCTAATGGGAAATTAAAAAAAAAATTTATCCGCAGGAACATCTGAAGATTATAAAGGTATAACTATAATTCGTGAAGAAAAGCTTCAACAATTTAGCACACATTTTAAAAAAAATACACGCACATCTACATTTATAATCACGCTGTAATTTGAACGTCGCGCAGCTCCGAGAGCAAGCAATCCTTGAAGCGAAGCGACGTATAAGCGTAAAAGTACTTGCAAGTTCTCTCTCCGCAGGGGGGCCGCGGGTGGAAGAAGGAGAGGCCTTTTCTTGTTACGCAAACGAGCGATAAACATCGGCTCCAAAGTGGAAAAGTGGAGCGCGAGAAGAAGCTCTCGGCGCGGAAGTCAGCTTGAATTACGAGGCTGCTCTCTCTCTCTCTCTCTCTCTCTTCTAGCGTGCACCGGTGGCGGCGGCGGGAGGGCATATAGGAGGACGCGACGAGAACGGAGATAGCGCGCATGGCGCTCAGCCAGCCGGTGTCGGCCTTAATATCCGCCACTAACATTATTTCATAAAAGTATTACTATAAATCCAAAAGTCCGGTTATTTAACGTCCTATCCCCCCCAGCTCCTTATATAGCAGACCTTTAACCAAAAAAGGGGGATCCTACCGCGGAGCGATCTTCACCTTATATACTTTCGCTTCTTCTTTTCTTCTCTTACTTCTTCTCCTCATCCTCGGAAACGCCGCTCGTCTGACTTTTATATACATGTATATATATGTAGGTATAAAAGACTTTGGCGCGCGCGGGATAACTGCATATTTTGGGGAATGAGATGGTGTATGTAGACGGGAAGCCGGAGCTGCGGAAATTTAAAACTTTATTTACCCGCTGGAAGAGTCTGCGACTCTACTTTTTTTTTCCAACGCGGCTATATGTACGCGTTAACTCACTGTAAGTTATTCTAACACTTTCGGTTTTTAAAGAACGACAGAATTATTAGCGTACGAGCGAGTATGCTTTAGCGTGAATTTACCACAGTTTTGTAAGCTTCAACAACTCTGGAGAACTTGCGCTTGTTTTTTTTTTCGGGATTTTTACAATGGAAATTCGGAGCAACGGGTCTCTAGAACATGAACTTGCAGTACGTGAACAATTGCTTGACTTTCAAACATATCAAAATTTTCTTCCACGTTCGATTGGTTCGCACTATCTTGAAAATCAATCACTCTCATAAATATGGAAAATGTTTTATTATGTAGACAAATTTTTAAATAAAAGGCTTTGACCTGAACATCTAAAGCTTGATCTAAGCTGGAATATAATTTTGAAATGCGAGTTTCAATACTTAACAAAAATTATAATTTTCAGATCAAGCGGCAGAATACTACATATCTGTAAAACAAAAAAAATTTGATATATTTATCGTTGTTACTTCAGCATTTTGCTACGCAGCTTGCATAACACGAAAAAGCTCAAAGATTATCCTGAAACAAAAACTAATCAGATTTCGGTGTTCCATTGTTTCATTCGAAAACGTACCCGCTCGCATATGTACAAGAAGAGAGCCGTTGACGTCTCTATACACGCTCATTACAAGCACACATGAATATATGATCGAAGAGAGAGAGAGAGAGAGAGAGAGAGAGAGAGGGGCCCATCGGAGCTCACTCGGTTAGGTGAAAATTGCTCGCTCGTGCGGCCAGCCCTGTAAATATCACACTGCGTGTTGCGGGGGGGCCGAGCCGCGTCGAGAGCGTAAAAAAGAAAGGGAGCTGTGTTTTTAATGAGCGAACGAGCGAAAAAAAATGCGTGCTGCACTTCGGAGGTATTAGGACGGAAAAGCCAGAGCTTCGAGTATTGTTGGACGGGAACACATACTCTCTCGCTCTTACTTGAGTTGGCTGCCGACAAAAGCTTTTTTTTTCTCTCTCTCTCTTCTCGTCCAAGTGTTTTTGTTGGCTGTGGTCGTTGAGAGCTGTCGGAGGGTTGACGCGCTTTTTTTTTTCGATAATTATGCAAGAATTGTCGCGCGCGTGCAGTCGTGCTCACTCTGTTCCCAAATCGACTGTGAAATTTTCTTTTTTTTTGTTCTTTGGAAACTCCGATTTGCTTGCGAAATTTCGAGTGTCAGCTGATAATTTCTTTGGACGCTCGTAAAACTCGCAGTGATTATCATGTCGTCATCTCCAGTGTGGAATTTGGTTATACTTGGAAGAATTGAAATTTTGATTGCTGTAAAGTTCTCGATAGCCAAGAGAAAATTAGCAACTAATCAACATTGCAAAGAACATTGAAATAAAAAAAGTTGTTGTAGCAATATTTAACTTATATCACAAAACCTATTAATTCAGTCTTCCGCAAAATTTATTCCAAAAAACCCGCAAGCCCTTCAAAACCATCGAAAGCCAAAAAAAAAATGTTTATCTACCTTGAATTACCAAGTATTTTACATCCGAATAAAAGCCAAAGCTCAGCATTAAAACGCACAGCCATTAAATCGCTGAACGAAAAGGGGTTTTGAGCGCATCTCTCTCTCTCTCTTTGTCTTTCTGTCGCAGATTCGCTAATCGCGAGAGTATGTGTATGTGTGGGCGCGCGCGGTCAGCTTCTCGTTTTAGCAGGTGCACACGCGTTATTACACCCATGCGGCCATTATACCCCGCTCGCGCAATAATCTCGAGCAGTCAGCGAGCTGTGCACGCGCGAAAATCACGAGCGAGTGATTTGCGGGTTGCGCGCATGCCACATATAGAGTGAGAGAGAAAGAGAGAGCCGCCTTCGTTTCTGTCGTACTATAGTAGTCCCTTCTCCTCTCTCGCTCGGCGTGTGCTTTTGTCTTTTTCTCGTTGTGTGATTACCGAGATAATGCTTGCCGCCGAGCAAAGCACGCCCATTTTAGCCGAGCTTTTTCTCGTCATTTGTGATGCGGCTTGTACGAATAACAAGGCGGAGATTTGCTTATTGAAATAATGTGTGCATTTTTGAATCGCTGGAACAAACGGTAAAAGAAGATATTTTGATTAATCTATGAATTTTGTTTTTGTAGTTATCGTTAATTTTTCACATGCAAAAAAAAAATAGAAATACAAACACACAACGATATACACTACAAAAAAAATTTCTTAAATTAAGTAGTATTTTTTCTTAAAATAAGTATGCAGCAAATTTAAGTAGTCCA
>JAWWMK010000022.1:1882938-1922456 GCA_035047105.1 Galeopsomyia nigrocyanea | reverse complement strand
TTCATGCTAAAACTTGTAACAATCCCTATGAGAGGTTTAACCGCGTAGCTGGCTCATTTTACAAAAAATAATTGTACACAACTCATATGAAATTATAATATCATGTCGTAATAAAAAGTAAAATCATAGTTCATTTAACTCTTCCAAGAAGCACTCCGCCAATGCAGTTGGCAGCGTTTTTTCTTTATTTTTTTTTCAACTACCTCTTTGTCGTATTTTCGCCTTTCATGGCTTTGCTCATTTATTTTTCGGCGAATTCAAGTACACACATATATATATTTGAATTGACGACGTGATGCGAAGTATTTTATGAGAACATTTGTTCAAGTTGCTTATTTATTTTTGAAGATCAGCTTATGAAAATTATGTACCTTGAGTATACTTTAAAAATTTTGCAAATTTTTCAATTTCGATTCAAGTAGTTTCCTCTACCTCATAAATTTTAATTTCGGTAATAACTTGTCAGAAGAGATTTTTTTTCAGATTAAAATTGTCTTGAAACTTTCGAGATTTAATAATTTTGAACACATAAAGTCGATTTTCAGACAGTTATATCCCCTTTCTGAATATTTAGAACTAAAATAAATCCATTTACAGAATGATGTTTTATTATTTTTTAAAATAATTATGATACTTTTAAAAAGAAATTTAGAAATTGAAATAAGTTAGTAAATCTTGGATAGAAAAACTCACAAATTGCGATAACTCGATTTATGAATTGCGAAAGATAAAAACTCCGTTTCAATTTAAAAAAGAATATTTCTCTGAAATTAAGTAATAATTTTCGTTGAAAAAAAAATCCCGTAAACTATAAGATGAGCTGACTGCGAAGATGTTATATAGGGAGGTAAAGAGGGCGAGGGCAAAAGAGAGAGAGAGAGAGAGAGAGAGAGAGAGAGAGAGAGGATCGACAATATAACTTCTCGACTCGCTCGGGGTAAAATTTAATTTTATGCAACGCTTGGCACGCCTCTTAGCGCAAGATATCCTTATAACGTTTAACTAGATCGTCGTGATTGTTGTCTCCGACATTATACTGTCTCAACTCGCATTCTTCATCTTGCCTTTTCCACCATTGCCGCCGCTGCCGCTGCTGCCTCCCGTCCTTACCTCGTTAACTTGGCTTTGCTTGCGTATTACATTTCTAATTTCATTCGCTAATTTCATCAGACTATTATTCTCCTTCTCTCTAATCTGATTGAATTTAGTTTTTAGGAGAATCGTGGAAATTGCGTCAAACTAATTCTTGGTTTCGAGTAATTTCATCGTACTCACCGCTATAATGAACTTCAACCAAACTTTTACAAGTCAATGTCTCGCCAAAGGTGTACTCGTACTACTTACTAAAATATTTTTCTACAAAACTAATTACGTCTCGCGTGCGTGCATCTAAGATGGCAATTAGTCCTTGTATACGACTACTCACGTCGTCGAAATGCTCTCATCAGCAAATCTTATTTAAGCACACGTATACATATAGCGATGTAGGTACCGTCGCTCCGGTATATATACGAGTCTTTAGGGCTTGGCAACGAAACAGCCGGCGTGTAAATCTCGCGGCTGCACTTCGTTTCTCGCGCGCGCGCGCGCGCGCATGCCACCAACGTAAACTCTCAGATCCCTTATAAAGCTCCACACGCTATACTGACAAGCACCAGTGTGTATGTGTATGTGTATATATAACACGTATGTATTTTCTCTGCCAGTGTTTGCCTTCAAGACGAGCCAACTCCCAAAGGGGTGGTTTCGTTTTCCGCGATATATGAAACACTGCCGCATTGCAGCGACGCGCGCGGCTCTACTCGCTACTTTATAGTATATATCTTGTGTGTGTGTGTGTGTGTGTGTGCTTGTCGACGATATACAAAGTGCATTCGAAATATAACTATTGCTGTAATTGTTTATAGTAGTGATATTTCATAATGTAATGTACATCTAAATGAGTATCTGTAACATACGGAAATATTTGATTTTTCAACAATATAGTGTTTTTAATTGAATAAAATGACGTAAAAATTTCCTTATTATCTGTTAATGAAAAATATCAACTAATTCAAAAAAGCTTGTCCCTATAATATCTTAAATTAAAATTCTTTACGACGGTAAACTTTTAAAATAACGTGTAGAACGTGAAAACGATGGAATATTCAAATATTCGAAACAGTGTGACGCGCGAACAAAAAAAAAGCTGCAATTTTCAAGATATAAAATTCCATCAAGTAAGCTGGCACCTCGAGTCAAGAAACGGTTGATAAAAAAGGGAGAAAAAAAGGAAATCAAACCGGCAGCGAGCGAACGCGCATATATACCAAGAGCAAATCGAGCAGCAGAGCGACGATCAGGAGCGAAATTGGGCGCGAGGAGAGAGGAAGAAGAAGAAGAAGAAAAAAGAAGAAGAAGAAAAGAGACAGTCGGCTTCGTTAAAGCGTTTTCGCCCCCGAAGAAGGAAGAAAAATCGATGGGCGAACGCGACACGCGGCGCGGGTATCCTCTCGCGCAATTTTAAAGAAACGAGGGGAAATCGCGAAGAGAAAAGGCCAAGTCCGAGGGAAAAAAAAGGGCGCTTCTTTTGTCTCCGTTCGTCGAACGCTTTTTTTTCCCTCTTTTTTGCTCTCCGCGCGCGCGCGCACGCTCAAATTCAATATTTTGGCTATCGAGTTTCCGTGAGCTCGGCGGGAGGTCTTCTACAGATTCTCCCTTTTTTTTATTAGAATTATATCTAAAGGAAAGTACGATAGACCAACGATTCCAACGATTGTGCTATTTCTTCTTTTTTTTCTGTTGAATTTTGATATAGTTGAATGAGTTTTGTCAATGACACGGTTGGCGCATTGATTCGATTGATTTCGAGAACGCGCATTTAATAATTGACGAAATTCGCTAATGTGCTTCACGTCTCTATCCACTTTAGGAGTCACGTTTTTTTTCTTTTCATTTCTCTATGGATATACTTTTTTTTCTGGAAATTTGGTGAATTTGAAGAATATATTGAATGAAATCTTTATGCGAGTGCAACCGAATGTGATGTGAGTCGCACTTACTTACGTCAATCGCAACTGACAAAAAGTCAAATACAGAATAGAGTTGTGTCATAGAAATTGTAAAAATATCTAGTTAAACATTGTCGCAAGCTAGTAATTCGAACATCAATAGCTGAAACATGACGTAACTTATTTCCCTCCATTAGGACAATAAACTTTAAAATCAAATATCAATTGTCTACGGTTAATTGCATAATTAATAAACATTAAATATTCGACAAACAACATCTCCTTAATATCACGAAACGAAAATCATTAATCACACCGACCAAGCTCGAATAGGAGCACAGAACTAGAATCATTAGCGCAAACGAGTTTCGGGGTAGAAGAAGAAGTAAGAAAAAAAAAGATCGGCAATAAGTCAAACAGCACAATGAGACTCCCCGCAAGGTGTATATCAGCGAAGAAATGTGGATTTTTCTCACGCGATAGAATCCCGCATCATCAAGTCCCGTTGATAGGAACGAGATTTCTTAATAAGGCCTAAAGTGTAGAACGGCATAGGTACACGAGCGAAAGTCAAAGTGAGAGAGGGATATAGGGAATACCCGTGGCGCACGAACACTGCCTAGGGGCGTTGCGCGAAAACATGCGGACACAATGTTGGTCCAACTACACGGCAATTATTATTCATAAGCTTTATAATTAAGGGCCGCGGCGGCAGCTCGACCTCTTTTCTCCCCTGCTGCGGCCTGCCTGCCTATCTTGCAAGGCATCTTTTCGCAGCCCCCCACGCAGAGAGCAACTGCGTCGACTCTTGGTACCGCGACGACGTAAACACCCGTCTTAGATAATTTTCTCTCGTTTTGTATTAGAACGCTCTTATGCCGCTCGATTTAATCGATCTTTTCACGCGTAGTATATTTTTTTTTGCCCCGACGTAGTAGCTCTCGACATAAATATTTTTTTAGCCTTGAGATTTGAATTTTTTTAAGGGGACTCGGAGCTTCTTCTTCTTTTTTTTTGTCAATCTCGATAACGAGGAAACTATCATTCGAATCGTCGCGCGGTATTGCGTCAAGAGCTGCAGAAATCGTATTCAGAATAAAATGTTATCTTTTTTTGCAAACATTCGCTCATGATTGCTTAACGTTTCCAATTTCAATAACAATCGATATTTGCAGCTCATCAAACGCACGCTAAAAAAAATTCCATTGAATAAATTTTTTTTTCTTCATCTTTTTTTAGCGCACCTTGTGTGTTCTTGAGCGCGTTCGATTTTTATAGTCTGCAGACTCGGCGCTCATCGATTGACGTAACGTTCGTGCTTGACATTAACAATTAGCCTTTTATTTTATCGCAATAATGATGAATGTTCATATATGTATGTATCTCTAGTTGTTTGCGCTCAACCGATGGACGTAAATTTTCTCACGCGTCACGTCTGTTCATTCATTGAATTCTCAACGCGCTCATTAAATAATATAAGCTCGCTCGTCAATCGCATAAAAGATCTCACCTCGTCGTACGCGCAATCGTATAAAAAATCTGAATACACTATGTGTATTATGCGCGCGGAGGAAGATGTTTGACAAGTCCCTTGTATATCTGTTCGATGATTTCGCGACACAATTACTTGCGTCCCTCATTCTTAGTCTATTATATACTCGAGAGGAACTCGTGCTGCGTCATTGTCCTCGTCGTGGCCATTGACGACGACAATAAACTCTTGCGGAAAAACGACAAAGTCGCTCTTCTATTTCCTGTGTGTCTGTGTGTGTATATCCCAAAATATTTTGAATTCACACTTTTCAGCCACTCGGGTAATCCCAAAAATGCGTGTATACAAGTACGTGTGGAAAGCCCTTTCACATTGCGTATTCTCCATAGCTATGCAACACCTTTCAATAGTATACCGCACCGGAAAGAGATTGACTATATAAAGAAGACAATTTTTTACTTTTCGATATTTGCAATGAATTTTTATGCTTTCACCAGCAATTATAAATATTAGAAAATATAGATTTCGAACGAATTCTTTAAAAAATTATCAGTAGTTAAAATAACAAAACTAGAATTGAAAATTATTTGGACCATAATAAAATCTTATTCTATTTTGTTGTAGACATGAATCCGAATAGATAAAAATTCGCGTTAATCAAAAATCTCTACAAAAAGAAAAGAATAGCCAATCAAGATTGAAAAATCATTCGCTGAGGCTATTTAGTCGAGTAACCTCAGAGACACAAACTAAGCAAACCATCGTACAAGATAGACCGTGTCGTGGGTCGCACGTATACAAAGTATTAACGCGTGTGGTGCGGGTCAATCGTCGCGTCAAAGTCCCACGAGAGTGCACTCGGTCGGCGAAATCGAGCGCGTGCGCGCACGTTCTCAATCGAGGGTCATCGCTTAAATGCATTAACGCCCGGCACAGACCTTAATGCGACCTTAACGAAGCACTTAATCCAATTCTCGCGAGCACACACCATACACAACTGCGTATATACACTGACCGGAAGCTGTGAGATGTTGTGTATGTGTGTGTGTCTCTCTCCCCCCTATACAAATTGTACACTGCGTGGACGACGCGCTCGAATTCGCATGAATGGACATACAGCCAGCAGCTTTTCATCCTGCGAGGTACATATATATAGACTTTTTTCAAGAATAGCACTCGAGCAAAAGGGGCTACCTGTTCGTGGGGACAGAAGAGAGAGAGAGAGAGAGAGAGAGAGAAGCTGTCGATTCCGGATGAAATTTTTCCAGCTCTTGTGGCTTTCACGCCCGAGTCCCTATTGAGAGCGCATCAAAAGCCACCACGGGAAAGTTGTCCCGTTGGGCTAGCTGCTATCCTCTATACGGAGTCAAGCATTGCGAAAGTACCTACGTACGTATATGACGAAATCCAGAAAACAATACCTATTTTCTGAGGACCAGAATTGAAAATTTTTTTTTCCGTCGCTAGGGCTTCCGGACCTGTTTCCTCTTCTTATTTAAGGTATATAATGACAGAAAATACTCGTGAAAATGTCCGCAGGAAATACTTTTTTCAGCATTTTTCCGATATTAATAACAAACTAAAAATGTAATTATTTTGCAATTTTTTTGATAACTTGTCACCGGATAATTATTTTTGAATGAAACTTTTTTCTGCGTAAAGGTCTTCGTTCTTGCTATCATTTTGATTGATCAGAAATATTTCTAGCGGTCTTAGAAGCCGAGAAATCAATATTTGAAGAAATGCCGTTTTTCGCTTATTTTCTGTGAGAAAAGCCCATTTGATTATAATGGGAAAATGCCGAAAAAGTAGTTCCTGCAGACTTTTCTAATGTTCACGCGCATTTTCTGTCACTATATACCTTAAATAAGAAGAGGAAATAGGTCCGGTAGCCCTAACGGCGAAAAAAAATTTTTCAATTTTGGTCCTCAGAAAATAGGTATTGTTTTCTGGATTTCGTCATGTACGTACGAGGGAAGTGAATTTTTTTATAAGAGAGGCGCGTGCGCGCATGAGTGTCCGGTAAAATGCGAGCATTTTACGTGGGTTGATGGATTTTACGAATACTTTACGTAAGCTATAGAGATGGATTTTGCGAATACTTTACGTAAGCTATAGAGATGGATTTTGCGAATACTTTACGTAAGCTATAGAGATGGATTTTGCGTGATTTTCCAAATTTGAATGTCAGAATATTTTCGATAAAATGATTGAAAGTTATTAAGATTTGAAATTCAAATTCAGCATTGAAAGTCAAATCGTTTATTTGACCAACAAACGTTTTCGTTCATTGCCAATTATCCATAACAAAACTGCGTACAACGCAAACAACAGGGTCAATAAAAGTCAATATATGCAACTCAAGATCCCACGAGCAGCAGTAGTACGATAGTAACGTGGGGTTGGCGTAACAAAAACGTAACGCAATAAAAAAAAAAACGCGTTCGCAGCATAAGGATCGAGTAAAAGAGTGATTAAAAGCTTTCAAGTCGCTAATCTCGCGGCTCGATCTTTTTGGCGTCGCAGCGGCGGGCGGGCGGCGATCTCCGGCTGCTTAGCAGTCATAGAACTTCACGGTGAGCGCGGTGTTAAGGGCGAGAGGAGAGGGAAGGCGGTGGCATTATACATATACGTAGACAGGGGTGTCGAGAGCGAAAGGGAATTATCAGCGCGTATGCAGCGGCAGATCGAGAGAGAGAGAGAGAGAGAGAGAGAGAGAGATCCGTTATCTCGGTGGCACGCGCTCCCACGTGGACGCGATATAATGGAGATGTCATCCTGTCTCTGCTTTGACAAGCCCATATAACGCGCGAACTGCTTCCGTGCGCCCTATATGCCGGACGCTCTCTCTGTCTCTCTCTCTCTCTCTCTCTCTCTCTCTCTCTCTCTCTCTCTCTCTATATTACACTGGTGCTGCTGCTACTACTGCTCTCAGACTTAAGCCGCTTATACATGTGTTTTGCTTTATTTTTTTGCGCCTTGGCTTTTGATTCTACTTTTTCTCCGTATATCTGCCGTCGTTCCTGTCATCGATGTACATCACTTTCCTTTCTAGGAGGGATGCTGGACTACGTAATTTGATCGACGCTGTCAAGGGGAGAAAAAAGCATTAGAATACTGATGATGATTTCCTCGAGGGATGATTACTGATTCCTATCTGCGAGGCTCATTATACGGAATTATTCCAGTGCTTATACTAATTTCATCCGGAACGAGATTTACTTTGTTCTCGAACGCGTTAACACGGTTTATCGAGCACGTTTATGCGGAGTAAGTAAGGATAAAAATAGTATAGATAGATTCTTGGATTATGAGATTATATTTGCTGAAGTTTATCGAAGAGACGTTTTTATTGACATTGTAATTTTTGCCTCATTTGTTCCTTGATTTATGCTCAATACTGTGTGTTTTATTTTTCAAATTTATTCTATACGTTCTTTCTAAAAGACCTTTTTTAACCAAAATTTTTTAACGATGAAGCAAATCTGTATAAAGTATCCTCATTCACATTAGAAACTTTTTGGATTACTATGGCAAATAAGTTTAAGTGGCTAATAGTATTGCCAATCACTGTAAAAAATTGCCAAACATATTAAAAAATGAGTTTTTTTACAATTGTAACTAAGAACAAAATCATGAAATTAGCGACTAAAAACTAAAACTCATTCAACTCTCACAATATCCCAAACCATGCTGATGTAGCTGTTGCCGAATCAAATAATCTCTATCGGCCGCGCACAATGGGCGACTTTTCATTTTAAAAACGTATTACAGTCGATGATTCTTGCGCGACGGCTCTCTGACACGCGGCCGTGTGCCGCCTTCTCCAAAGTGTTTAAGATCGCTCGGATAAGGGAGGACACGTGCTGACGGGATGTATTAATGCGTCCGACGCCATTCCAACCCACCCTCGAATACTCTCGCTGGATATATTGCCTTTTAAAGGACTTTAAAGAGCCTTCTTATCGCCGACTCGACATTGCGCGCTCGTTGAATGAGATCGCCACGTGAAATTTGTTTCTCCCTTTTCTTTCTTTCTAATCTACGCTTTACATTTGGGGCTGTGCGATTTACAATGAATCGTGTTTCTTTTTTTCTTTTTTTAACGTAATCGTTCGAAAATTTCGTGCTGTCTTGATAACTCTATGATCGATATTATATAGTAATACGTATGAGTAGATTAGATTTCCTATTTTTGCCAATAACGTAACCATGTGTTTAAACGCGTGAAATGAGGTTGATTCACGTAATATCATCTACGTATCTAGCTATTTTACGACAATTTTTTTTACGTGTGTCTGTGTGCGTTTGTCAATCAATGACCTTCCGCTATATATCCTGACAATTTATGATTATATACTCAGAACACAAGAACAATATTAAGCAATGTAATTAGGCACTAAATCATCTTCGAAATAAATTATGCTTGTCCATCCTATCGTGACTCGGCAACTGCTTTTGGATAACCATGAATTTTTCAAGTCACTTTTAATTGATATGGAAGGTGATGATGTTGCAGTTTTTTTAAAAATAGCAAAAATAATTTTTCAATTGCACACTGAAAATATGACATTTAAAATGCATCGTTACACCAAAACGACAAATTCCCATAAGTCTATCAATTAGAAAAAAAGTGCTTGCTCTGTTGATACCTTCAAATACCTATACATTCCCATGGCCGAGAGAATACATATATAGAATCGAAGAAAATAAAACAGAATGAATTCTGCAGTCCATCTCGAATATAACAAACGAAAAGAGTACAAAACGAACGATGACTTTCCAGTCGCGTGACCACGCTGTAAAGTCGAGCGAAAAATCTTGGCGGCGATTCGCAAAGCATACACACAAAAGCCAAAACAAAGTCAAGCTCCGAAAGAGAGAGAGAGAGCCAACAATCGAGCCCTTTTCTCAGTTGCAAAGTCAATCTCTCCCCAGCAGAGATTGAAAGAGTACGTGGTCCGTGCGACGAAAGGTGATTATCGTTTCTGAAATTGACTTTATCTCGGGCTGCAAGAATATTGTTGTATGTGTACGCACCTTTCTCTCTCTCTCTCTCTCTCTCTCTCTCTCTCTCTCTCTCTCTCGATACAAGGTGCGCCAAAAGAGCCAAAACGGGCTTCGATATAATGACGCACGCGTTAACACGCCCTCCGAGAGAAAGCATTGTGAGAAAAGGCAAGGCGGACTTTAGTTGCGGCTCTGATTGTAGGGTGAATTTCTCGGGAGCTTGTGGGCATTGTCGGGCGATAAATGCCGGGGGGAGGCGCTGCGGCTGGCGCTTTACTCTCGCGTTATAATAATAAATCGCATCCCTGAGAAGATTTCAAATTACAGACTCGCGAGAGAGAAAGAGAGAGAGAGAGAGAGTAGTAGCAGTACTCCTTAGGGGAGCCCCTAAAGCGTTTCAAGACCCCCTGCCGACACGCGCGCGCGCGCGAGCGCAACTCCTTTTGTACGATGCAGTTGGACGAGTTCGCGCTCGTACTTTTCTTACGTAACTTTCTTCCTCTGCGATACTTTTATATTACACGCGTGTACGCTCGACTTGACGATCTTATCGACGCGGCCACCCAATCCTGGGTAAAAAGTCCATAGCTGGACTACATCACCCCAATCGGCAGGAGAGTATCGGAACGAGTATGGTGCGTTTATTAGCGAGAGACTACGTTTTCTCTCTCGCTCAATGGGATTTTTTTTTGTATGTTTCGTTGTATGGACTATGGCTAATCGCCGACCTGTTTTTTCTCTCGACGACGACTGTTGTGATTTCAATGATTGCAGCGATGTGTAACAAATGTTTGTACGTGTATGTGTGTGCTCAGCGACTTTTATGGTGTTGCTAGTATGTAACGCATACTCGAGCTAATAATCATTAAAGTCGCGTCGAGAGTTTGATGAGCAAATTTTTTTTAATTCTTTTATTTATTTATTTTTTGGATACGCTGGCGAAAGTATCGTGTGAGCATGACGTGTACTTGCAGGCGTGATTATTATCGATGGTTAATCAAAGTAGTTTTGATTATAAAGAATTGTAAAGTTACGCAACGTTTTTTAATTTTCACTTTTCGTATTATTTCTTTGATTGAAATGTCATTTTCTACCTCTGGGATGTGCTATTAACGCTGAGTTTTTCAAAGAAATAACAATTATAGTGAACATTTCAAAAGTCTTATTAAAAATTCATTATCGATTGTGATTGCGCTGGATACTCTTCAAATGTTCATGATTTTAATGGTTTTCAATCAAGACTTCACGTGTAAATGTTTGCATGGATGTTCTCTTCGAAAGTTACAATTACAAGAAAATATTTCCTTGATCATTTGTAAATATATATTTAATAATATGGTTTATTATTATTTTTATTTGCAACAGTAAAGCAGTATTTTCCGTGAACTTGAAAAAAATTGGGGATTTCCAAATCCATTGTTCATGTCACGGCTAATAAATTTGTATCAGAAAGTATTTTGTGTGTCTTAATAAACGTAATAATACATATTTGCGAGTTAGTAGATCCCCACCACTTTGTGATTAGTAACTACAGGTTACATGAATCATGTCCAGGATATAAAACGCTCATGATTTGTAGCAACTTCATTCACGTTCTGACGTTCGTACAAATCATTATTCTACCAGTGTCCTAGTCAAACAAAGCTTTAACGATGAAATTTGTGATTCTGGCCCTTTTGCTCTGCATAGCCAGTGCTTTCGCTGTAAGTGTTTGTAAAAATGACTTAGATTTGAAGGGAAATTTTAATATATCATTGAAAATGATACAAAAAATGATTTTATTTCATAATGATACAATAATATTGTGGCATTTTATTAGAAACGAAAATACATAACTCATGATTGAGAAGACTTGCTTTTTTTTGTATATTTGTCAACATACACATTTAATGTTTGCGCACAATAGTATACTTAATTACTTAAACACACTAAGTTTGAAGATGAGTTTTGATTTGTCATTGTAAATAAGTAGCATCATTAAGATAGTGTCCAACAAATTAATATTTTTTTCATAATTATACAATAATTTGTTTCCTTTTTCAAAGCAAAATTGCATAGTGCATTTTTTAAAATAGCTTACATTTTTATTTACAAGCTTTATTTATCAACGTACATAATATATAAATCATGCTCATAAATATTCTTTTCAAAACAAACAATGAATTTCTTAAAGAATTCAATAATGAATAAAAAAACATCAATTTTGTTCCGAAGCAACGATGAGAATGAATTCATATATCACCGATAAGAAAACAAGAACTGATTTGAAATTCTCATTTATTTTCAGGATCTAACGGAAGAACAAAAGGAATTGCTAAGACCATACAAAGAGGCATGTTTGGCTGAATTGAAAATTGATCAAGGTTGAAAATCTCAAATTAAATATATATTTGTAAATTTCTTGTCTTAACGTAAATTTATATTTTCAAACGATAGATACTGTCGACAATGCAAAGAAGCAATATTATGATGAAGGTAAAACGGAATTTAGCGAAGGAATAAACTGTTTTACTGCTTGCATGTTCAAGAAGATCGGATTCGTAAGTACATAATTACTAATGTAAATAAAACATTGTATTCATTTTTTTGATTTCAAATAAATCGAAAATAACGCATTTTCAATAATTTTAAATATCATTAGATGATTGAATAATTCCTTCAAATAAATGGAAAATTAAATTCATAATTTGTTTATAGATTACGGAAGAAGGCAAATTGGATGAAGATATGGTCCGCGCTTTAACTGCTGATCAATTTTCTGAAGACGTACTCGATAAAGCTATCAATTCATGCAAGAATGAAGGTAATATGATTATGTCTATAGTTTATTTTTACACTCAAATAGTATGTGAACTTATAAATTGTATAACACATTTTTCAGCTGGAAAAACTGACTGCGAAACGGCAGGAAAACTGTTCTCATGCTTTTTGAAACAAGGAATTGCCATGAATTCGTAATGAGCCAGGCAGTGTATTATACGTAAATTTAGTGCACCTAGACCTAATATGTCAACAATAGTTAACACAAATTAGTTGTACTGAAATTGATGTTAGTAAAAAAAATTTGATTAATTCGATTTTGTTAAAAAAGGAATTTATTTCTATCATTTTATCATTCAACGATTTAAAAAACTGATTAATCTAAATTGCACATGATTTTCACATGTACTATATGCTTTATCAAAACAATTTGCTCTGTCTTCACAGTGTCAAGAAGATTTCCAACGTGTTTCTACAGAAAAAGCTTTGTTCATCATTCCGTATCGCGCGGCTATGATTCTCATCGCTCAGAGCTCCAAGTTGGCGAGTACACAAACGAAAATTCTTCTACTTTTTTTGTCGCCAGCTCTCCTATAGTCCGCTCGCTTTTTTCAAAGGCTTCGAGATAAGCGCATCAATGTGGACACACGCTCGTGCATTTACAGTGGAGCTGTGTGTCGCCAGGCAAATGCAATGGTTGTCCGTGGATATACATATACACGTTGGCGTTTTGGCGAATTACGCACGCGCGGAGAATCAGTGATGCGCGTGAAAAAATGCTTAAAATGCTTATGCGACGCTTACGTACGCTAGAATGCCCGCACAACGCTAAAATATCCATGTACTACGTACGAGAATTTTTTTCGTTGTTGTATTACGGCGGTGCGTTTCTTTTTGCCTCTCGGTCTCTCGATGTACGGTACACGGCTCTCATTTTTTTTCTCTTTCCTTTGCTCATTGCCTCTATTTACGCGATGCTCTTGAATATCCTAGCGCGAGAATCCTTTTTTTACTCGTACTTATTTTTTTTTCGCTGCGCTGCAAAGAGGCGGCTATTTTTTCAAAGAATAATACGTTTTACAGTTGGCGTTATTAATGTCACATGCATCGTGCTCATCCTCAAATAAATTTTACGTTTTTTTTACTAGAGACATTATACTTTGACCGTTTACGTGATGTTTAAATGTTTTTTCAATAAGCTAATATTCGTTACAAAATTTTAAATATTTACCGTTAATACGCCCTGGTAGAAAATTGACGGGAAAATACCGTCAATAAATCGACTTTTTCGACGTTCGGCGTTATTTTATAAAAAAACATTTAAAGTTGACTGGTAATTTGTTAAATCATAAGTAAAAGTCTTTTGTTAACAGGTTAATCAATTTTGAGACCGATAAATTGTCAAATAATTTGATTTTTGTTAATAATATATTGGAATTTTTGACGAAAAAGGAGCGTCAATAGTGTAAGTAAAATCGTCTATATTTTATAAAATTATTTTATAAAAGTTATTATTAATATACGATATGTTATATAACCGTAACTATTGTGAGTAGGGAAAATCCCAAAATGTTTTTTTGCAAATTAAGTGCATATTATTTAATTATTTAAAGCATGTGGCTTTCATCCTCTCAATTGCGTCAAAAATCTGTAAATTTACCGAATTTACCGTCAAGCTTTCTAACAAGGCGGAACCTCATTACAAAAATCCATCCTTTTACAAAAAGATTTATTTAGCTTCCATCTTTCCCATTTCTCAACAAACGCATATTTCGCGCAAATTATACGTAAACGTAAACATCAGGCTCGAGAGATCAGAAGAGATAATCACTTGAATATAGGTATAAGCTTGGCGGATTAAAGCTGCAGTTGGCAGAAGACGGAGGAAGAGGAAGAAGAAGCAGAAGAAGGCGCCAAAAGAGGGAAAGGGAAAGCGACACTTGGCGGTCGGCTTTCATGTCTCGCGCGTGCTTAATTGTCAAGCATATTCAGCTCCGGAGCTATACTATATATCTTGCGGCGAGAAGTGAAGCTCGAAGGAATGGAAGAAGGTGTTAAAAGAAGGGTGAAGTCATTAAATTATTCCGGGCCGTAAGCACTGTGTTGTTGTTCTCTTTTTTGTACACCCGTCATGCCTAAAATCCATTATACGTATTTTTGCTGCTGCATCGTTATTATTGAAGTACATATGCATTGATTTATACTTATATGATCTAAATCTTTTGATATAATATAGATATATATTTTTTACGGACTTATTCGTCGAGCTGACGTCATTCGAAAAAAAAAAATTGAATTTTTGAAAATTAATAAAGCGCTTGGTATCAAGGCTTAATCGCGCGCTGCTTCTATTTGAATCTATTGTGCTCGCTAGAGCCAGCCATGCGTGCGTAATAATTATGAACCTCTATGAAAATTAGGGTCGCAGACCAACTATATTAACGCGTAATTAAAACAATACGTTGTTTAATCGAGTGACGCGCGCTGAAATACGCGATCTGGATTCTGAATTTATTAAATAATTTTATTCTTGAATTTGCTAAACAGTTAAGCTTTATTGTTCTAAAAGTAATATTACTATTGTTTTGAAATGTTTTTGTTAGGTTTACAAATATAACATTGTTAAATAATAGTACTGTTGAAATTATTTATTAAACAAGTAAAAGTATACTCTTTTAATCGACAATGTCGTTTAAAGTACGCTCCATTAACTTGCAATTCTTAAAATCTCGTATATATATCCTCGAAACGTAAATCATTTCCTTTGGTGCTCCACTAAAGCAATAAAGTAAACAGAATCAAGAGGATCAAGTACACAGTCGATTATCATAATTTCGGATGCAAGAACGCGATAAAGTAAGTCACGTGGCGGGTCGTTCGTATAACAAAGGTAAAATCAGAAAATGTAGCACAGCTGCATCGAAAACGAGGTGAGTCGCGTGTGCGCATCATGGAGCGAGCGTAGTGCGCTTGGAACGAGTCAGTGGTTCCAAAACGATCCTTCAGAACGCAATGAACGCGAAAGCGTGTCGACAAACAGAGTCGCTCGTCGGGAAAGAAGTCCCCGCAGGCGTCGTGCACGTCCATTTGTCTCTAACGTCAATTTCAGTGATTACTCTCGTTTCGTTTGTTTGTTTTTTTTTAAATGCATTTCTCTCTCTCTCTCTCTCGCTCAGCCTTCTCGTGAAATTTTCAAACTGCCCGCGGCAAGATTTCGACGTGCCGATGAGTGATCCGTTTACTCTCTGACGTATTTCATTTTGCGCTTCGTTATCATGGTCTGCGTTTTCCGTGTATCTGGGTGTATACATGTATACGTATTTTTTTTTTTATTTTGCATCCCCCCTTGCATTCGCTTTGAGAGGACTCTGCGATCGACCGAGCGAAAAGTAATTTTTTTTTTTCGAGGGAAAAAAAAGCGTCCTCTGTATATCTTTTTTCCCCCGTTGTTTGTAGTCCGGGCGCATAGTCATAGTTTTTCCACGGAATAATTATTCGCTCGTTTCGTTCGAGCGCGCGCCGTGGAATTGAATTTTCCCGTTTATATGGAGCTCGCACGAGAGCCAGAAAGCGGCTTATTCGATTTTCCTACCATTCGTTTGTTTATATCAATCAATTTACCGGTATTAATTCGTGACTGGCTTTTCCCTCCCTGCGGAGAATCGAGTTTGCACCGCGGATAATGGATTTCGTAAAAGAGATTGCGTCAATCACGTATAAGGCCAGTCTATATACGTTTGCGCTATTATTCAATCTGTTACTTGTAATGAGATGATTGTTTCTATCAGGAAATGATTGGCGGATACGCTCGAACGAATCTTTTGAAAAAAGGCTGCAGCAATTAGAAAAATTAATCGATTTATCAAACTGTTAGTAACTTTGTGAGTTCGATAACTTAATTAAAAGTAAAAAAAAAAAATGTCGTATTTTAAAATCTATTCACGCTCGAAAGTTCAGCAAAGGTAACAAACTGACAAGACAGCTTGTCTGAGATTTCAACGGAATTAAAATCCCATCCATCCACAACCATTTCTCTCACGACCACTGACCGCTTGTCAAAACACGCACACTTCCACGCGAAGCACAACAAGTCCCAAAATCCCCGCACGAACGAGAATGAGAAAAAAAGCGTACGATTCAATTTTCTCATTAAATCGGGCCCAGAGTCCAGTCAAAAAGTGCACGCACACGCACACAACAAAGGGAATCAGAACGGAACGGTCAATGCTTGCCACACAAAACTCTCTCAGGGGGTAGAAAAGAGAAGAAGAGAAAGAAAGCGAAAAACGAGAGAAAGTCGGTGTGGCAATGCGAGAAACGCATGGAGAACGGAAACGGAGAAAAAGTCTGGTATACGCATATATATAGGCGTCGAGCGAGTTTTCGATGCCATTTGGGGTCTCCGGCGGTTGGCTCAGCGGGGTTGCCGCGGACGCCTCGGCGGACACATTGACGGCGCCCGTTCGACTTGATAATCGCCTCGCCCATTCAGCGTACACTTTTCATTGGATTGCGATTGAGCATTAAAGATGAAAAAAAGAAAGTAAAGAGAGAGAGAGAGAGAAACGCGCGTGCGTGGATCGAGGGCATTAGCGCGCTTTACGCGTATTAGCATTAGGAGGCATCATCTCGAGTGTAAACACTGCATGCGGCAAACGCGAATCTCGCGCCCCAGGACGTCTCTCTCTCACTCTCTCTCTCGTTCTGTCGATACATACATGTGTATATATACCTGCGGCTACCATTAGTAATAATAAAGCTGCCGAAGAGAGAGAGAGAGAGAGAGAGAGAGAGAGAGAGAGAGAGAAAGAGAGAGCGAGCTTTTTACTATATACGGTGCAGATGTGCAAAAATCGCGATTCGTTTCCTCTTGCGCAAACCCTTTCAGATTGACCGTTCGCGCCTCGATGACGATCGCGAATGTGCGCATTACGACAATCTATATAAGCGCCAAACAAGACCCAGAATGACTGACTATTTTTTCATTCTTTTTTCTTTTTTTTTTTGCTGTTGAATCAGACCCATACAGTTATGATGGATTCGGTACGCGTGTGCAACGCGCGTATGTTTTTTTTTTCTTTTCTACTACTGTTGCCTTGGGCAACATACGAAGTATACGCTTGCTAATTAGGCTTTTAAAAGGTTCACTTTTGCTTTGAGAGCTCGAGTTAATCTTCTGTTTGGAGAGGCCAATTATCCTCTAGTTATACTTCTCTTGCTATACCTGAAACTGAAAATTGTTTTTTTTTTATTCGCTAGTGATATCTTCGTATGACGTATCATTTGTAGAATATGTAAATTAGAATTAATCAGACATCGATGCACCGAAAAGAAAAAAAAATGAAAAAAGAACACTTCGTGAACAGACAATTACTAGTTTAAACATTGACACATTGTCATTCCTCAAAATAGATTAGAGTTCATAATAATGTTTACGCACCTATGCCCCGCGCATTTCTCTATTATCGAAAATATTTGTGTCACTCGTCGCACCCAACGAGGCATATGCCACGATAAAAAAAAAAAAGAAAAGCGAGGCAAGACACGGCAAAAATGCTTAAGCATCGAGTCGCGCGGGGCAGGCAAACGAAAGCGAGAACGGCGCAAGTTGAACGAAGCGTTAAATCCCTGGGGATCGCGAGGCTAAGTCGGGCCAGGGACACGAGTCCAGCCGAGCGCGCGACGATCGGCAGCAAGCAAGCGCGCGGAGCCCGTTAAATTAGCGAGAGAAGCAGGCTAATCGTCACCGAGGATTTCCGCGTATACCCGCACGTAATCGTCCGTGCAACTGCTGCTGCCATGGCTTTCACGAGTAAACGCATCCCAAGAAAGAGCTGCTTTTCTTCTCTCTTTTTTTTCTTCTTCTTCTTCATTCTCTTTTAAAATGTCGTCGCGTGTTTTGGGGTATGCCGAGACGCTAGTTTTTAATGCCCCCGCGCTCGATTGTGTTTTCAGTGATGGCTTAATTGTCCGCTTATTTTGAGTTTGTTAGGCTGCCAGCAGAGATTATCCATTCGTAGCTTTGGAGAAAACATGTAATTGCTGCATAAATGAAGCTTATTTCGAAAGTTTCGTAACGAATTGATTGAAGTGTCTTCCGATAGATGGATGTGTCGAGGAGACTTTATTGTATGAAAATTTCGTAGATGGAGATATATTACTATGGTTGCAGTTAATCAAGCCAATCATGAATAATTACTAACTTTCTTTGATTTATTGAGGTATATTTTCGCATTAGTATACTTTATATTCTTAACCATGTAAATAAAAATTATGTAGTATTAACCAGAACAAATATTTACAAAACAGCTGGCGTCGAGCTACAGTAAAAAATACCTTTGCTGAAAAACCAAACAATCTGGCCAGAATAAATCTCTCTCAATATTTTCGAAAAAGAAGGGAAAGAGAGAGAGGGAAAAAAACACAACCGAGCGTGCAAAGAAAAGAAACGAGGCTGCAGAAAGGCAGACAGTGGAGACACGTGGGCGCATCGTAATCGTGTCAAATCAGCGAGGCGCAACGGCGCGGCGGCTCCACGAGCTTATCGCCTATACGAGGGAGAGAGAGAGAGAGAGAGAGAGAGAGAGAGAAACCAGCAGCAGCAATAAATACTTATAGTCTGGCAGAGGGACGAGAGCACCAGAAATTGGTCCACGTGGCTGAGTTTGCAAGAAAAATTCGGCTAACAAGAGTCTCCATGTCACGGTTCATTATTCTAGATGAAGAAACGACAATTGGATGTCGACGGATCGTTCGAATTAATGAGTTCGGCTACCTTTACGATGACGTTGTCTATGCGATGGTGAAGTAAATCTTCAATGTTAATAAGCTGAAGTAAAAACAAATATTTATGTAAGCTCGTCAGTTGAAAAAAAAATTTCAGTAGTAAAGGTCAACCTGTCGGTCAGACAGTAACGAAAATCAACACCATGACTTCACCTCATTATTCGTACATTAATAACTCACAATTCAACTAGCTATCTAAGTAATTTCCATTAAAGCAACTAATAATAACTTTGACTAAATTCCATGGAGTGTCTGGCAGCTCGCCGAATGCAGCCGTCGCTTTGTCACCTCTCTGTCTCTCTGCGTCGATGAGAGGCAGTCGTCTGCAGCAGCAGCGGCAGCAGCAGCGGCAGCAGCAGCAGCTCGTCGGTTGTCTGCCCGCTCAACCGTTCGCCAGTTCAAGGTGGCTGCGCTCATTAGACGAGCTGCTGCTGCCGCTGCTTCTACTACGGCCTACTCTATGCCCAGAGCTGACCTCACCCTTCCGATACACCGTCGAGACGCTCTCTCTCTCTCTCTCTCTCTCTCTCTGTCTCTGTCTGTCTCTCTCTGCCTCTCTTTCTCTCTGTATCTTTGCAACCCCTTATCGTACTTTACTCGCTTGGTGCCTCCTGCAGTAGACGTGCTTGTAACGATTTTGTCGACACTTTGAGAGGAGATAGTTATTTTATTAGCCGATGTTTTATTTATGAAGAATTTTTGACGAGTGATGATGCTGAACTTGCAGTTTGAAAAAATCACTACAGGGTGTGGAGAGATGCAGCAAAGAGAATTACTTTTTTTTTTTCACAGAAAAAATATTGTTCTTTATTTCACTTATTACCGTATATTATCGTTACTTTTTCGTTGAGTTACTCGTCATTTGTATGGAGATTTCATAAGAATTTGTGAATGTCTGCGATAAAAGAAAACATCATTTTTTAAGTCGCTCTAAAAATATGTTTTTTTTTTAGTATTTTCAAACGAGCGAAGTAAACATCGTCCGGATTTACGGCGAAAAATCGAGATCCGTCGCCTCAAGTTCATGTAAACGAAGTAAACATCGATTTTATCTGATTTCGCCCATTTATACACCGAATTTCTTGCAAAATAAAATTTGAAAATGTTGAATGAAAAACTTCGACTAGAATACTAATACTGTTGTTATTTGTAATTTCTTTAGTTGCTGTTATCATAAACAAAGGACGGTTAAAAAAATTCAATGAGAATTTTATACTATTGTTTCTCTTAATCACATACACAGAAATAAAGAGTTATTTGATCTTAATAATATTTTTTAACAGTTAATAAATCTCTTTGTAGAATAAGTTCTTGGAAGAATAAATAAATAAAAATAAAAAATAAATGCGAGCAAATGAATGATTTATTAACTACTAATAAATCATTTATTTGATTTTTTAACAATTAATCAAATAAATAATGTATTAATAGATAACAAATTATTTATTTGAACTCAAAATTAATCAAATTAATCGAATTTTTGGTTCTAAGTAATCAACCCAAAATCTTGTTACAGTTTCATGATCTTTTAAGACCTTCTTCAAATAAAAACCATTTTTAACATTCTTTAAAAAAATAAACTTTGTAGTTGAAAATGACACCTTTGACTCTGTACTATCGATGGGATCTTTATTGAAAAATGTAAATTCATTGATAGTTAATAAATATGTATTAGCAGTTAATAAACATCTTATTTCAAGGATCACAGCTCATTTTTTCTGTTTTGTAATAATTAATAAATGATTTATCAACAGTTAGTAAATTTACTAACTGTTAATAAATATTTATGAAAAGTACCAAATAAATCTTGTTATTTAATTTAAACATTTCTTTTTTTCTGTGTACAAATACACTATTACTAATAAATTTCTATTGCAATACATCATACGCATAATGTTAGTTTATTAATAAAAGATTATTATGATCAATCGAATTCTCTACGGTACCAAACTGAAATTTATCTTTCCGATACAATGAGAGTGTTAAACGACACAAAAATAAGAGAGAGAAAGAGAGAGAGAAGAGAAGGAGGTGAACGGATAGTATATATCGAATACACGAAGAGCACGCAGAGAGCAAGCGTTTTGAAAAGACGAATGGCTGGCCGTAATATCTGTTGGCGGGTAAAGGAGGAGCTGCGAGCGGATGCGAAATCCGGATAAGTAGATATTAGTCGTTGGAATGGGGGAGGTAAGAGAAGTTGACTCCGCGACGACGACGACGACGACAGTAGAGCTGGGCTACGGAAAGGGGTTTTCAAGGAAATATAGCGCATAGCAGCGCGGCAAGTCGGCGCGCTTATCTCCACTCTGCAAGACTGGCTCCGGTAATGCCAAAAGCGCGATCGTCACGCCACCCTCCGTGAAATATCGTTAAACCACCCTCTCTTCCTCTCCATCCCTCTTCTCTCTTGCTTCTGCTACTGCTGCTGTTGCTGTGTACAACAGCCACCACCATCGTTGGCTTCTTCACCGCTAACGCCAATATCCCAACTTATTTCGATCAAGAATCTTGCCGAGAGTTTGTTCCGCTAGTTGGATCTATTGGTTTTTCGCGTGATTATGAAGCTTCCTTTCAAGTGATCACCGATACTCAATGTTCTAGGTGATTTTCCTTTAAACTCTTGAAAATATTTTGCCCTAAAGTTGGATATACCATCAATCTCTTCAATATACAATGCGTAATTGACCATGTAATGACGTATAAAATTTTAAATAACCTTATGGCATATACCAATCTAGTTGTGAAATTCACGACACGGATGATAAGCTATAATTTTCGGGTCTTTAGGCCAATTAGTGAAAACACGTACCACCCCAATGTTGGCTTCAATTCTTCCATGAATAGGATGAGAAGAACTTGGAACACTCTACCCAAATCTGTCAATAAATGTGACGATATTTTTGAAGTTAAATCATCCGTGAAGTCTCTATTTCACAACTATTGCTAATGTAACCACTACTCCTTTTACTATACCTTCTGATAAGTATATCTTTTGTATATTATTATTTTATATAAAATTTATTCATATGTGAAATCTTGTAAGGGACTGAACAATCCGTTAATGAAAATTAAATAAATAAATAAACTCGCAAAGCCGATTCAATCTTCGATTATTTCTTGTGGAACATGAAGTTTTATAGTGAAATAATGAAATTGACATGACCAATTTCAGACATTATACTGAGAAAATTTTGATAATGCTGTAGATAAATATTATGAAATTGATAAATACCAGTACTTTAGATGTACGTTTACGGTTGGTAAAATTGCGTAGAGATCATTTTCACATTGAATCTGAATAATGAGGATATGCAGTGACACATTTTGACATACGTAAAATTCGAAATTTATTTAAAACCGCTAAAAAAATGTAGGGTGCTGAATAACTAAACTTTGACAATAATATTCTTTTCACCAACTTCCATCCCGTAATAATTTTCAGAAAATACGAGGATAAAATATTCCAACCAAGAGACAAAATTATTTTCGAAAGAAAGAGAGGAAAGTATAATAGGAGCAACCGAAAAATACTCGAAAAAGTAAAAAAAATAGAGAGAGAGAGAGCAGAAGCGAGAAAAATTGCAGCAACGAGAGATCAGTTGGGTTGGCATTGGAGAACAAGGCGCGGCGTTAAGCGGATCGCTCTAGCGTAAGAACAAGTCTCCTGGCTCCGGTGCTGGCGTGCACACTCGCTTATATATACGTATATACGTACACAGCGAAGGGAAAAAAAGCGCGTCGTAACAACGTCGTCGTCGTCGTAATATATGCAGTGTCTAAATTTAGGAGAACGAGCGAGCTCTACGAAGTATAAGGAAGAGAGAGAGAGAGAGAGAGAGAGAGAGAGAGAGAGAGAGAGAGAGAGAGCCTCCTCGAAAATCCCGCCTCCTTATATATCTACATCAGCGAGCAAAACGAACGGTCGCGCTTCATTATACGCGACGCGCGACTCTCGCACGCTTCGTTTGGCATCTCTCTCTCTCTCTCTCTCTTTCTCTCTCTCTCTCAGTGTCTTTCTCTGGAGAGAGGGTGAGGTCCTGAATTAATATAATCACTGAGTTCGCCCACGTGCCGAGAAAGAGAGAGAGAGAGAGAGAGAGAGAGAGAGAGAGAGAGAGAAGAAACTGTGTTGTCGTTTCATCGAAATTATTACGTAGTTGCCTCTCGTTTCGACTTAGACGACGATGACGACGCTACTCCACCTTCTTGCATCTCTCGCGCTCGTTACGACGTTTTAGGACGATTCGACGTCGTCTCCCTTGTCAGTTTTGTTATGAACGGACGTTTCTCTCTCTCTCTCTCTCTCTCTCTCTCTCTCTCTCTCTCGTGCTAATTTTGTCCTCGCTGATTTCGCACTCGGGGTATTTCTTCGACGGCTGTTTCATCGTCGTCTCCTCGTTGTTTGTCTTTAACGCTATTGTATAGGGCTGAGATGTACACTGAAGGGGTAAGACGGTTGTGATAACGGCGTAATTTTTGTTTTGATACTGATTAAAACGTGTTATTCAGGCTCTAATTTTTCATCTTTTTTACAAACAGAAAGTTATAAAATAAATTTAATCTTTAGCAGAAAAATATAAAAATCCGTAATATCGAACTCTAAAAAAAAAACAAGGTATAACGAGCTTTCACTTACACGACAACTATTTTCAATTTTTTTCCTGCAATATTACAACGATGACGACGAGGCTGCGTGGCTTGCCACGCTCGTGAGCTCGATAAGAGTCTTGCCGGGGGGGAGGCAAGGTATATGACAGAACGGCATGCGGCAACGGGCGGCAACTGATCGACTTTTCTCCCTGCTTGGCCATTTACTTTACGGGACTGCTTATCGCTGCCGGCCCATAAACAGGAAGGAAAGCGCAAAAAAAAAAAGAAAACACACATTTTATCGACGTGACGCTCGCTCGCGTGCGGCGGGAGTTGCAAAGGCCACCTGTGCAATTTATTTTCGAGTTAAGGGCGCCGTTAAAGGTTCTGGAGAGTATAAGAGCGAGTGGCCGAATTATGCTCACCATCGTAAACCGCTGGGGATTTCCTTACGACTTTTTTTTTATCCGCGCGCCAGTAGCCCTGTTAAGAGGCACTTACGTCTTCTTATTACTCCCGAGATTATGATGTTGCTTGCGCGCGTCGCGCGCGCGAGCTCTGCCTCTAATCGCTTCGCCGCGCTGCTACACTTTTCTTTCTTTTAGTACGTTGACGTTAAAGTTTTTTTATAGGCGCATATTTCTTCGTCGTTATTTGTTTATGAATGTGTATTATCGATATCCCGAGAGACAACTTTTATATACATCATTATTGGTTCGTTTAGAAATTCGATAACGTTTGTACGGTTGAATAAATCGCGACACGCTTTATTTTCAATTTCGTAGGTGAATTTGAAAAATAACATCTTAAATCGTTATAATGAAATTGACGAAAAAAAAGGGTCATCGGATTTTTTTTCCTTTCCTTTCGCGAAGCAGCGATCATTCGTAACGCGTTATCGCGGTTTCTCGCGCTCGCAGACTGTCGCAGGCTTATAAATTTCTCGCCCTCGCGTGCGGTCCTGTAGGAAAAAAGGATGAGAGCAAAGCCTACGCGCCAGTGTAAAAAAAAAGAAACGAAGAAAATAAGGAAAATAAATAGACGCGCCAGAAGGGAAGAAATCACAGACACCCTCTCGCTTAGGCGTTCCAAAATAAGTACACCACGACCAGTCGTAAAAAAAAACGGAAAATAAAATGACAAAGCGCTCTGTGCACTCACTTTCTTTCTTTTTTTTCTTTCTCTCTCTCTGTCTCCACTCGCCTGCGTCGCTGCTCCTTCGATTCTCTTTATCCTTTTTGTCTTTTCGTAATTTTTTTTTCTGTACGTTTCTATTCGTCTACTCGTCGGTGCAGTATTTTTAATTTTTCTTTTGGCGACTATGGTTACTGGACCAGATAATTACGTTCAATTTTTCAATATATGAATGCCCAACAAAATTTCACTTTTGAAAGTGTTCTGCGTGAACGTTATGACAATTCGATAATTGAAAATATTTAATCAACTTTTTCGTTTCACTATTGACGGACGAAAAGTTTTCCATTGTTTAACAACTTTTTAATCAATTCCTTTCAATATGAAAAGTATATTGAAAATATAATTGTTGTTTATATAATAGTATATAATAATAGTATATAATAGTATAATATATTGTTGCTCTGAAGGACGAGAAAATTTTTTTGAGAATTTTCTCAAATTTCCACCATACCATATGGAAAATATAATTGTTATGTTCTTTAAGCTGGTAAAAACAGTTTGATTGAAAGTTTGTTGAAAAGAGAAAAACAATTACGAAAATCATGAATAGTGCTTGCAAATAAGTTTCATATTTTAGAAGCTTTACAATAAAAAAATAATCCGTATGAAAATTGTCACGCGTTCTAAAGAAAAAAACATAATGATCATCCAAAAAAAAAATTATCCTACAGCTATAAGTTTGAAACAAATATCACAACCAATTGATTAAAAATGCATAACGCCAGTCTTCCGCTTGATCACCGTTTAAGTAAAGCATACAGTATAGAGTCTACGTACCAGGGAGAACATATAGCTTATCTATCGGTCAGCTAACGTACATAGCCTCTTTGCCAGTGTCTTGCGGGAAATTCGGATGGGTTGCAGTGAGCTGCTACATAGCACGCGTGCAAGCCGGCAGGCAGGCAGGCGGGGGCTGAAAAGGCAGGCAGGCAAGCAAGCAAGAGCTGAAAGGCCCCCCTTTAAAGCTGATTGGATGCAGAGTTATCTCGCGGCGCACGTTACTTCCGGATGATTGGTCGCCTGCGGTCGTCATGACTACCTTCACCGCCACCCACGTGGCGACACTGCCACCCGCCGCCGCCACCGCGCGACACTGTCCGAGCGCGCGCCTGCATGGCCCGATAACGCCGCTGCCACCGCTACGTTACAACCATAACCACCGCACTCACTCACACACACAGCTCTCTCTCTCTCTCTCTGCTCATGTACGCATGTGTATATATATACCTGCGAAGGAATTCCGTTACGGCACGATTATCCAACCGAGAAACTCTCGCCTTCAAGTTTGTTATACTCTCTTTTTTTTCTCTCTTTTATTCTTTACCTTGAAGCGATAAATTGTACGATTGAGAAAAAGAAAATTATACGATTTCTATGGCGATTTGTCGAAAGTGAAAAATCATTTTGTTGACTTCGGTTTTTGGAATGGTGATGAAATTTATCTCTATCTCGTACCTCCAATACCTGTAATATTATAATTATAATTGAAAACCTATGAAATCAAATTTTGAATATCATTCATCTTTTCACAAAAAAAATATTTCATCCCACAAATAATTATAATAAGCTCAAGAATGCGTATAATGCACATGACCACCGGATGTCAAGTAAAAAAAAAAGGAAGAAAGTGTCGCATCGGCAGCTGCGTATGAAAAGGAAAAAAAATCCGTGGCTCCAAAAATAATAAGCGAAATACCGCGCTGCGGATGATGGAATAAGGCGGATGCTGGCAGCTCGATGTTCTCGATTACACGCCTCGCCCGCGCGAGCGCGCGTGCAAAGTGTATATATACAAGGAAGAAGGATTTTACTTCCTCCCGTCCCGTCGTCGTCGTCGCCGTCAACCCTCCCCGACTGCTTTTTTTTTTATTAGATTTAGCGGTCCGATGCGCCGCTTCCGCGACGATATTGAAAGCGATGGCGATTAACGGCTTCGTTCCGCCGCCGCCACCGGCGGCGCGTTGGCCAATGCCTCGGTAATATCTCTTTTTAACCCCCGAAGTCCCATTTTAATATCTCTGCACTGATTGTTTTAATTAAGAGCTCAAGCTTCTTTTTTAATTTCAGCACTTTCATTATTGAAGATGGGCGAGACTTTCAGTTAAGATCATTTTCACGTTAATTATACTTCGATTGTTTTCTCGATATATATCTTCGATTGAATTATTTTCAGAAGGATAAGTAGATGAGTAAAGTTTTACTTATAAAACGCGAAAACTTCATTTCCAATAAGAAGAAAACATAACATTTTACTGAAACAATAATTGAGGATCGTCGCAACGAAAAAATAAAATAGATATCCCTTCACTCCTTTTTAGAATTCACGCATAAGAACAGCAGGCAGTTACTTAAATAGCCCGGAAAAAGATGAGCATCGGAAGGACTAATAATCGCAACGTTGATACAATGCTCGCAAGCCCTCCGAGATCAATGACCCGTGAGCTTTATGTCCTCGCTCTCTCTCTCTCTCTCTCTCTCTCTCTCTCTCTCTCTCTCTCTCTCTCTCTCTCTCGACTCTATATAACACTCTCGCTATACTGTTGCTTTGATTGCAAATGGCTACTGTACTGCGACTGGTACAATGCTCTCCGTTATTTAATGCAAATACGATGGAGACAAACTGTGTTTCCGACGTTATTAAGCTTGATTGACAAACTTGTATTATTGGGTTGTCGAAGACTTTGTAATTCTTTATAGTAAATATAATATTCATTGTATGTATTTTTTTTCGATTCTCGATCACTAAATCTGGATGATATACGATATTTTTCCTCTAAATCAAAAAGTTTATTGTACTTTTGATATATAGTATAGTAAACATAATTTATACTGGTTTGAACCCATCCTCATTGTCGAGCACCATTTGCTGATACGATAAAAAAAAAAGAATTTGCCTCGATTTTTCACACACCACTAAACGCACGTCCAGTCAGTGTCCAGTCTCGATTTAAACAATTTTTTCTCCTCCCCTTTGACGTTAGTATCCCTCTCATTTGTGTTACACGTATAAGCTATATATCTCTGCTCCTTTTTCACGCTCTTATCTCCCTATCTCTCTCTCTACTCGTGCAAATACACGTAAGCGAGTATATAGTCGTTGGTTCGGGTAAACGCCGCGAATCGAGCGTGGAAAATGAGGCTACGAGTTATCCGGACTATAAATCTCCGCACTCGCACATTTAGACACACATATACACGTGCGCGCGAGAGCGTGTAACTTTTAGGCACAGTAGAGAGAGAGAGAGAGAGAGAGAGAGAGAGAGAGAGAGAGAGAGAGCGAAAAGTTCGGTGGGCGTGACTGTCAACCCATGATACTCGTATTCCGGCCTTTTTCTTTTACCCTCGCGCGTTTATGTTATATACGCATCGCGGGCAATGGAGACATCAAGTTTTTCGTATTATCCGCTCATTCGTCGCGCTTCGCTCCTATATATGCGCCTCTCGAGTGCTTATAGTCGAGAGCGCGCGTGTTATATGATGTTGTTATATGGATTATTTCCAACGCGACGTGTATATGTAGGGGACGATTTTATATACATGTGCGCCACACTGCATTTGCCTTGTTTCGTATCTGGGAAAAGCCGTTCTGACCTTTGTTTCAGTATACTGGCGACACAAGCGATTTCTCTTGAGTGCTTTACATTATAAATTTATGGTTATCAGAATACGCGAATGTAGTTGAGCAACTTTGTGTTATTCTGTCAAAACTCGTTGAGAGTATAACGTTTTCGAATTTGTTCTGTTTCGACGTTAACGAATGTTTTCCGTGAGAAAGTTAGTATAGAAATATGTGCCCTCTTTTTAAAATCTTCATATAATTCACTTGCACCACGCAGAATTTAAACAAATTTAAAGTTGATTCTCAATTGAATAATAGAATGTAGAATGATTGAAATTGTAATAATGGAAAAACTATACAATATCACTAAAGTCATAATTATTGATTTTTGAATCCTCGATCATTAAAAAGAAACATCGCCGCGAAGCGACATCAATATCAGCGAAATAACCATGTCACTATAACACCAAAAAGATCAATCAAACACAGAACTACGTAGTAGTACAGTCTCCTAATTACACGATTAGAAGTTCACACAATAGGCAATCGCGCAGGAATCCCGCGTCTGTGCACACGACAATCAATATCCCGCGTGTATAGTATACAAGCTAATAGAGCCGAAAAGCATTCTTCTTCCCATACTAGACTTTGTCGATAATTTATTTCATTGTTAGCGGCAGGGAATTCGTACGGTCACGCGTACACGCCATACGCACACGGCTGCGCGCGCGAGAGAGACGAAGAAGTGCCGATTCACGCGTCTGATCGATGGACATTCGGCGCGGACTCTCGGTCACGCTCGATTTTCCGATGATAGATCGTATATACAGCAGCTACTGGCTATACTGTTTTCCCAAAGTGCCGAGGCATTATATATATAGCACTGATTTCTGTCACCCCGTCTGCTGACGATCGCTTATTCTCTTCTCGACACAGTTGTCAGCTATGTACTGTTTCGGAAATCTTTGTGTAAGTGTTTCAGTTTTGAAAAGTGTTTGAAAGTTCATGTTCTCTTGTGATGCTTTTTTTTAAGGAGTCGCATTTTTTATCTACATCGATACGGTACTCCATTATTTTAAAATGACCAAACGTGAAAAGAATATAGCAATCTGACAGCCACAGAAGAAAATGATTTCATTTTGAAAAAAAATGACTTGAGTAAGTAAATAGATGTATTGTCATCGAAGTAAACAAACATTACTCCTTTATTGCAAATCCGAAAGCCTCACTCCAGACTCAAAACACAGATACGAAAGAAAGTAATACCAAAGAATACACTCGAAAATAAAGAGTTTCACATATACATGAGGCTCTAATCCCATCCCATCATCTCGAAAAACCGACGATAATACCTCTAGATCCACCTCAAGTGGAACAATGTATCCTCGAGCTCTTTTTTTTTTCCTGCCTCTCTTTGCCATCACAGAGAACGGCTGCAAGCCACTTGTGTGCAACTGGCAGCGCCAAAAACTCCAAAATAAAAAGGCTCAAGTGCCGAGAGAGTCTCGAGGTGTAAAGAGTTCGCAGCGTGTGTGTGTGTATATGTGTACATTGGCCCCATTGTGCACGCAACGACAGGCAGGAAGAAAAGGCAATGCGCGCGGTGGCGTCGAGGTCCTTAATAAGGAGAGCAAGGGATTACGTAGCCTTATGCACTATATATGCACCACGACGAACTTTAATCCCTCTCGACACCAACGCGCGTCTCATTGTTGCGACCTTCGAAATATATAACCGCGATACAACTGCTGTATGTATGTACGTGCGTATATATGCCATGGGAAAAACTCCTCGACTTTCCCGCTCTCGCTTTCCTTTTAAACGTCGTTGCATTGTCGAGAGGGCGGATAGAGTGTAAATCATGGCAGCTAGCTCCTTGTTGTCCTATATGCGTTGCTGCAGGAAGGTATACACTCCAGAAAAAGAAGGAAGGGGGGATGCACAATGCACGCGAGCTGTGACTACCGTGAAATGCTATGGGTCTTTATGCTCCTCAGCGATATTGTTTGTTTGATTCCTTTAGCTTCATTTTCGAGAATCGCTCGCGTTTTATTGTGATAATGAGAAATTTTCACGACAGTTGGATCTTCTTATTGGAACTGGAGAGTCTCTATCTCGATGAATTGGTATATATGGGCGTCGACTTTCTCGAAGATTAATGGTTACAACTTGTGCTGTTAGATGTCGATGTGAGATGTTACTCAATGAATCGAATTAGCATTCTATTTGTGATTAATTGTCAACTGATGAAAGTATTAGTTATAAAAAGGAGTTATTTGTTTATTAAACATTTAGTACAAGATACTTTTTCTCCAACGAAGCATTTCGCCAGAGCAGCTGGCAATTTTTTTATACTTTATATCAGAAGTTTCAATCAACTAGGCTTTCATTGCTTTTGTCATTGATCAGTAGAAACTAATTGATTCAATTACGTATCCACCAGCATATTTAATAAATTACATGTACATAGCGTGTTTAATTTTATGAACTTTCCTTGCACACTAAATGAATTAATAATCTTTTGAGAAATACGATATTATTAAAAGGTATATGTGAGATCTCAAATTATTTTTTTAGAAATCACTTGTCGTTAATAAAACTTTAGTAGAAGCGTGGCAAATTGTAATGAAGGAATTTAAAATACGATATATTGCTTTTCAGGAAAAATTTCATAATTCCTATAATAATATTCAGTTCGGGAGAATGATAAATTTTCGGTTAAAAAACTTTTTAGTGTCATGATATATTTATTAAATTATCCTCATTTATCCGAAAATATCGTTAATAAACTATACAAACCGATAGCCTCCAAATATTTGAACACGATACTTTCGAAAACTCTAATGACACGACAACAGCCGCATTCTAGCTCCAGCTGTTATTATCCCTTTCCATATTTCACACGAAACAAAAAACCCCCCCATATCATTTTATCGCACAAGTTTACGTCTTAAAGAATTCATCGACGCGCAGTCGCTGCCGAGCGGCGCGGTGAAAGTTGCATATACAACATACACCATATCGTATCGTTGTCAAACGCGCGCGCGCGCGCACCTGCCCCGAAAAGCGAGCCCTCTCGAAGAATCTCATAACGATCACACGCGTGATTGAGCCAAGTTATAATACGTCTCGAGCTCCGTGTGGCGACGTGTCGTCATCATCATCATCGGCTTCGCGACATCTAGTTCGCTTCACGGTGGTCCATTTCCCAGCGCTCGTCATCTGTGTGTATATGTGTTGTTGTTGTCTCCCCTCTACTTTATATATATATATATATATAGCTAAGATGTCAAGTAAGAGAGGTGCGCTCGTGCGGCTCGCGTCTCGTTTCTCTTCTCGGGTCACCCAATACTCTCCCATAGCGTTCGACCTCCTCCTCCTCCTTCTTCTGCCCCCATCGACACCCATGGGCTAATGGGGCATCATCGCCAGCGCATGCCTTTATGGGTTTTCACAGGTTTTACGTTACGCTCAAGAGACTCGATTTGCAAGCATCTTTTTTTACGCTCTCCCTCTACACCCCTTTCCATCTTTCGAATTCTTCGTGCTGCTGTTGCGTGTAATACACACTTGCAACATATACATTACCTGTTAATTGATGCAAGATAACAGATTTTACGCTTCTATATTCAATAAATCGCCTGACATGCATTATTTGATTCTCTTGTTATAGTAGAATCTATTATGTCGTAATATCGACTAGACACCAATTAATAGACTCGATCACAGCTCATTAAATCCGCGAAATAAGTCTCGCATCGGTTTCTTTTCTCTCTTTAACTTATATCTCGCGTGCTTAACGACTCGCTTTCGCGTGCGAGTATGTATATCGCGTGATCCGCACATTATACACGCGAACAAAAGACAGAGAGAAAAAAAAAGAAGAGGATAGGTGCAGGCAGATCGCGAAACGTCGTCAGCAGCATGCGCGCAGGAGAGTAGACTGTAAATTACGCCGAGAGATAGGTAAATGCGAGCGCGCGGGAGAGGGAGTAAGCCCAAAGGCCAGCAGTCGCGAAATTCATGCGATGATGACGCAGCTCTGTGACGCGGTCAAAGGTAGTAGGATAGTAAGCATAGCAGTAATGGGCCGCGAGTGAGAGAGAGAGAGAGAGGATATCACGAGTCGCGCTCTCGCAGCCTAATATACTGCGCTAAATGCTGACGCGCGATCGCCCCGTTATACGCCGAAAGAGCCGCCACTGTCAGGACTATAAATTATCCGAAGCACGAATTACACCGCCGTGCCGCCACTACGTTTATGCATGAATGTATGACCAAACCCTCTTCCTCCTCCTCACCTCATCCCTCTCTCCCCCCCTGTCGAGCGCCGCGCTTTCTCTCTGTCGACATGAATCTATTTATGAGGAGGGGAATGACGAAAAAAAAAACAAAAGCTGCGATTTTTAACGTCTAGTGTCGTCGGCTACGGGGAAAATGAATCATAGGCAGGTTTTTTTTCTCGACTTCTGTGTTTTTTTCGTCTCGTACTTAGTAATTTATTTCGCTGCTGTTAAATTTTGTTACATAGATATGTGTCCATGTAATTAATAAGTTATTCATGTTATAGCGGTGCATCAAATCAGTTTTTACAGTTATAAATAATGAGTAACCAATAAAAGTATGGTCATTCATAAATATAAGTTTTGTGAAATTCATTTGCGAAAATTATTTTTGAAGTACGACGTCTCGTATGCAAATGCGAAGGTATAAGTGCGATAAAAGAAACAAACTAAAATCGACTTTTATTAGTTAATAACGTTTGGTTTTTCAATTCAACATTATTAATTACTTGTAAGCAAGAAATTTGCAATGGACGTGTAAACTGGAAGACATCTGTTAATGACGTACGTAATAAGAATCAATGATAAGATTTAGCCTTGATCACAGAGGCGAACAGATTTGTTGAGCAATCCTTACAACACATATAGACATTTTTTGCGAAATAAAAAGTATGTAATTCCATATTTAGTTTGTTAAAGCCTAGATGGCTCTTATCGTTAAACCGTAATCATCGATTGGTATGATGTTCTCGTATCTTTATATCTTTCTTAAATTTATTATTTTATATATTATTCAGGTTTATTATGTTAAAATACGTAATATTTAAACCTATATTAGCCATAACAATCATATGACATCCAGAGTCAAAAATCACAAGACAATTCAACGAAATTAATATGTTGTCAAGATTTTCATATGTATACATAATTTCATAATAAGATAACTTAAACCGTTTGTTAATTGCTTTAAAAAATGCACATGATAAAATTTCTACTACTTCTAATTTACAGGCCAGTTATAAAGTCGTACTTTTTATATGTTCCGAAAGAAAAGACCTTATCAAACCATATTCAGTCTGGTATCCTCAATCAAATAAAAAAAAGCGACAAAGAATATAAGAAAAGAAATAGCAAAGGAATCGTAGGTGGAATCAATCGCGCCGTATAAGTGACTCAGCCGTCACATCTCCTTAGCGAGGAAGCCGCCTGTTGCATGTTTTCCCCGAGTGCACGTATATACGTGAGCAGAGCGCGCTGACGTCACGAAAGTTGCAAGTTTAACACGCTGAACAACGAGGGTGCCGAAAAGATCGCGTACATACACATACGTATACACGGTACCGCGCGCACACAGCCGCGTAGATAGGTGTACGTAACAGGGGGGTAACTTTGGCCACGTGGGGACAGCCAAAGCGTTGCATCGCCATTGGTAGAGCGTGGCTCAACAAAGGCGTGGTTTACGCGCGTATATGCCCACCCAACAATAAACAAGCTGCTGCAGCGCGCGCGTTATAATTTTGTTTGATCTATCTGGCGTTTTTGCGTGCACGCAAAACACACTCTCCTCCCCCTCATTTCTCTCTTTTCATCGCACGTCACTATACACCTCGATTTGTACACTCGCAGCGTCTTTGTCTATTGTTAATGTAGTCTATCTTTGAGCTCGCGATATCTGTGCTAATTATAATCTTTGCGCTAGTTTACTGCGTCATCATCGTCTCTAGGTGCTATTTTATAAAAAGCGACCTTATATTATATACTTGCACACATGCGTGCGACGCGCGAGTATACGAGATTTATATCATCATTATTAAACCGCTCAAAGAGATCATACTAACTACTGAATGATAGATAGCTTTTAGTAATTTTGTTATCAAATAAACCTGAATAGCCATGCTTAACTTGGTTCAATGCCAAAAAACAAAAACTTTTACTTCAATATTCATTGCCAAATCTGTTCTTGTTTGATTGAGCAAGTACAATGGAATATTATTTTTCAATGAAATATATAAGAAAATTACTGTTACAAATTTGCATTGAATAGATAAATGCGCTTTTGATACTGACGAAAGAGCATCAAACCTGTGGGAACTCGATTTTAATGAGACTTTCGGAAAATATTCTTTTTAAAAAGTGACATGGTCGAGTTTCTGAAATTTTCTGAATAGGTCTTTGATTGTTCAACTTGTCTAACAAAGTTTTTATAACTTGTTAAGTTATAAACTATATAGGGCTCCAACTGTGATATATAGAAAAATCGATCCTCTCGATCTAAAAAAATTATCACAAAAAATAATAGTACTGCCATTATTTGCGTATCTGCCAACAGAAAATTGAGATTAAATCCTTCTGTTTATAAAAGTCCTTCCGGAAATTCTTCTCCGCTTAAAAATAGTCTGAGTATTAAATGTTTTTCTCAATACTTTGAAAACTTGCAATTTTTAACTTTCCATTGAAAAATATACCACTAGTAAAACCGATATATAAAAAGTGGATAATATAAAAGTGGATAATACGTATATACTTTTAACTAGGCACTCTTCTAATGAATCTAATAAATGTATTTTTACTCACTGAATCTGAATCTGTGGGCGGAATTACGCGTGCACTTAAATTTCTTGTATCTAACGATATACTTTTAAAGATTTTTATTATAAATTTTTATTATAAAATTGAATGAGAGCTTTCTTGATTAAAATTGAAAGAAAAATTAAGGGTGTCTATGTACAACCATTCCGACCTTATAGATTTGGATTTGGCGGGTCAAAAGTTTTGAAATTAGAAATTTTGTATAGTCCTAAATATTTACATCAAAGTCGGGCTTGCAGAAGGTTAACTTCCTTCTTATTACTATTGGTGAGCATAAATATATAATAATCAATAAGTATAAATTTACAATAATTATTCACTTATGTCCTACAATGAAAAATAAATTTCAACTATACTTACGAGTCGTTTCAATAAAGGGCAAATTGGACAGTAATTTCAAAATTCATTTATTTTAAACCAAGTTTTATTTCTTGGCATTAAACCAATTTAAGCATAGTTAATGAGATTAATTAAAAATTTTTTTTTTCAAAAGATTACTCTCTTGTGTGTGGAAGAATGATTAAAACTATAAAGATTTATTCATAGGAATGAATACAACTTTTGAGTCGGTCTTATTTTTATGTTTCCTGATAATATTAACTATAAAAAGTGTTATGCATTCTAAATATAATCAAATACGTAGTAAAATAAGTTTTCAAGAAACAATATTTATCTAATAGTAGATTAGTCTTACGTACGTAGCGTGCGCATATTATTAGTTATAGATCCGCGCATTCTTCTATAGAACGTCATTATAGAAAATGACGTCCACATAATAGCAAAATAAAAATTTCTTGATATAGAAAAGCGTGAAAGGAAAAATTCTTTTGATTGTCAGAAATAACACGCATACTAAATAGTATACGGTTGTTCAACACTATGTCAGACATCTGGACTAAAGACGTATATAGAAATATTGAAACAATTCAGATATACTTGTTTTCTTTTCATTTTTCAAGGATAGTGTCTCGCGCTTGTCACATATACTCAATGCGTAATTATTGAGTATTAAAAGAGACACGAGTATGCGCAAGTGTTTTTTTGTATAGTCCGACATGCATAAACTCACGATTCGACTTTTCTTCATGCTTTTGTTGCAATTGATGTAACTTTATTAATTATTTAGACTGTACTAACTTTCATTAATTTCATTATTTCAGTGAATATTAATTTTTGTTTTTGAAAATAAAATCCGTTTTTCTTAACTTTTATCAAATGCATTTGCGGTTACATTCTGTCGTCCTCTTTTGAAAAGGATAAGTAAATTATTATAAGTAAATTATCTAGTTGTAAAAATTTTTTCAAATGTGCATAATATTTTTGGTAATATGGCTAAACTTATTCTGTACAACTTTATGATTATTTTACTCATCATCGTTTTCAGAATATTTATTTAATGCATTATCAATTCATGGGAATTTTTCAGGATCATAATTTTATAATTTATATCAAGCCAGCTCTTTTATTATTTATATTTGAGATATTATAATTGTTGACCCAGAGGCATAACTTATCATCAATTTTTAATCTTACCTCCCATCAAAACTTTTACGTCAACTCAAACAATATAAAGAGGCGATACAAAGAGTCATCTTTCGCCCATCTAAATTCTGATAAAAGAGAAAAATATGCAAATTGTAAGAGAACATCACATATTTACCGAAAAAATCAGTTTTCTGGCGCATTAGAATGAAGAGCACTTTCGTTGTGCGGACAATTTTGTCATATAATCGTTTTGCGTCAGTAGATATAACAAATATAAAAAATTAGTTCTTTGTTACGCAATGTATGAATGTTTGCTCAAGTCAAATTTATATAGAATATCTATCCTAGTTTATCCAACAACTAACGTAGGGGTCTATCCTATATAGATAATGAAATACCGAGGTCATGCTTATTCATGCTCCACTGCGCATCTCATGCAAAAAAAGAAATACAAAATCGGTTCCATTATCTACATGTAAGACAAAAGCAACATTTGTGCGGATTCATTAAAAAAATTGCAGCTATACAATCATCCGATAAGAATTTTTTTATTGAACAAGCTTTTGAAGAGGAGCTTCTAGATAGATTTTCAGTATTCTATTGACAATACTGTTTTAGGTGTTTTTTTTATTATCAACATCTAACGAGTAACGGAATTTAACAAAAAACATTACCCCAGCTCAACACTTTATGAGATACAATCTCTGCTCTGGTGACATCATTTCTTTACGTCACGCATATTTAGGCTTCAAAAACCATGCATAATTCATCCCCTTTCACTTTAAATACAAAACGCGCATCTGCTTAACGGCGCGCAAGCGACATACATACAATGCTTTCCACATCAAAACAAAATAATCGTGTTTTCACCCTCATGTTGTTGAAGCTCGATACTCGCAACTTGCTAAAAACATGTTTTGGAAAATTGTTATTTATTTTGTTATTTTCATATGAGAACTTACGCAACTTGTGTCTGACCACACTTATGACTTTACTACTTATAAAATTGTTGTGATAGATATCAATCTTGATGTACCATTTTATCAATAAGTAATGATAAAGAGTAAAAGTTTATCAAACAAAATGATAAAATGACCCTCCTTTCCTACAAAAAAAAACCACTAATAGTTACCCTCGCATCACAGACCACATTAAGCACTTGAATAACTACAAATAATAGTGCATCTGGAAAACATTGCATTTCAAATTTTGAGTTTTCAAAGATCAGTAGCACACGTCACTCGACGTCAAGAAAACGCTCTATAGCAATAAAATCACAAGCGTACGTATGTTTTTACGACCCCGTTAAAGAATAAAAGAAGCTATATTGTGAGTCGCGACTGTGCCGCATCGGAATCCATTGCATCGATTTGAATGAATCTTTCAATTTCTTTATATAGCACTTGTTTCGGCAAAAGCTCAGTAGGCTGCCGCAGCGACTAACGTCGTCGTCAGAGCTTTAAATCCAGTCGTTTGAGGGAGGTATGGGGGTGGAAGGGGACATGGGGGTGGAGAGAGAGAGAGAGAGAAACGACTTGACCTTGGCTGGGTTCACGCGTAGATGAGCTAACGCAAAATCGAAGCGCGTTACTTCCAGCGCCCTTGATCTCCCCCGTTTAAGCCCGCTTCACATCTAAGCGAGCAGCCCGCGGCCTTTGTGCCTTTGCCCAAGGCACTCTCTTGTCATTCGCACACAGCTGGCATAGTCTCTCTCGTGTTCTCTCCCCCCCCCCCCTCTCCCTCTCTCCTTTGCTCTGTGCTGAGTGAAAATTTTCCGAGAGAGAATCATCATCTGCAGTTGAGAGGGTAGAACGCGAATTTGCGATTTTTTTTTAGTTTTATGTTACTTGCAAGCTCTCTACTTTAATATTTTTTTGTAATGGATGTTAGGCGTGAGTGTGATGTTTTTATTCAACTTGAGATGCGGAAGCTCAAATGCGCGATCTACTTGCGATTTTTTATTTTTATACCCTATCGCACAACTTTTCGAAAACACTATAAAAAATAAAGGCTGCTGAATAATAAATTGACTTGAACCATCTTTATAAAAATGTATTTTTTTAACTGCAATGGATGTCGCTTAGTTTCAAATTTTCGACAGCAAAATTTATTAGTATGCAGGAGAATATTCAGAGAATCGTTTCTTTAACGCGTAAATTTACCGAAATGTTTTTTGTCAGTTAAAAAAGAAATATTACAATGGAAAGTCTCGCCGGATATAATTTTTTAAGTAAATTTACGCAGAAAAAAAATGTATCGCACCCCTTGTGAATAACCCCTATTGCATCTTGTCGGAGGGTGCGAAGATATGAGAAAGAGACAAAACGACGTTTACGGGGACGGATAAGCACCCTGAGCATTTAGGAAAACTTATTTAGGCTACGACATTACGAGTTCGAGTTGATATTCATGATAGAAAGTCATCAACTATATAGCATCGTTTCGTACGTGGAAAAAATTTCGTCTACCGCGGGTAAAAATAAAATTGTGTTATTGACACGCCTGTGTTCAACATTAAAATAAGCAATTATTGATTCTCGTATACACACAAGACTTAGGCTAATAAAAAATTCAACATGGAAAACTTGTGAATTCGTTAATAAATCACGCGCGTATGTCAAAAGCATCGGCGTTAAAGTGATATACCTTGGGCGGGTGCGTATATGGCCAAATCCACAAAAAAACTGCCATAACTTTGTTCGGGTTTTGGCAAATTAAAAACTCGGGGTTACGCTCGAAAGGATTATATTTTCTCAATCTACAACACTAATAGA
>JAWWMK010000022.1:1816003-1874725 GCA_035047105.1 Galeopsomyia nigrocyanea | reverse complement strand
CGCCAACCGGCGCTGGGAGGCTAGCGGCTGCGGTAAGGACCGCGATAACGTGCGATAAGGAACTTCGTTCCAAAAATATGAAGTACGCGTGTAATATATAATATCGTTAGTGGATTTGGCGTGCTGCAATAAGTTGGGTGCGAGATTTCTCTCGTATACGCTTCTTTTTTTTTTCCTTTCCTCGAGCCATTTCGCCCTTCATATACATATAATCCAATCGGTTTCCCATCGACCCCACCGGCAAAAGTATTTCTCTCTTTTTCTCTCCCTTTGGCAGTATATACTACTGGCAAAACTCACGTATATGTGTGTATATACAGACAAGGCTGAACTATACTACTGCCACCGAGATAAGGCTTTGGCTGGCTGTTGGCTGAATTCGCTAGTAGTATAGCGAGCAGCAGTAGCAGAAGCGAGAGAAAAGACGGAAAAAGGCGACGAGACGGTTTGAATTTCAAAGCGCCTAGGAATTTCAGATCGCGTAGTCACACTGGCTATGGCTCCGTGCCACTCTTCTCTTCTTTATTTTCTCTTGGCGTTCTCGCTCTTCTTCTCGGATGTTTGCGTGCACGACACACACACATACACACACGCGCGCGCGCACGTAGGCGACGGGGGGGTGTCTGCGAATAGACGAATCGTGGATTTACCTTTTTTCATCTTCAAATTCAACTACGTTGATAAAAATCAAAAATTATTTTCATCGGTATTAACACACCGAAATCAGAGCACGAGGGTAAAGAAACAACAATTCACCCCGCAGCTAGCAAGTGTCTTTTTTTCCTCTCGCTCTCGCTGGCGCAAGCGCGATAAAGATTTGTCGTTTCTCGCACGAGCGCGCCACCGATGAAGAAGGAGCAAAAAAAAAAGAGAGAAGAGAAGCTCGACGAGACATACAGGTTGGAGCGTTGCCACGGCGCTTTCACGTTTACGCCAATTTAGCCGCGGGAGCTCGCGCCTTTAATTCGACAACTGATTTATGCACGATGTAAAAAAAAAAATAGAAAGAGAGAGAGAGAAATAAGGAAGGAAGAAATAATTCACTTAACAAACTTGCTGGTGGAAAAATGATTTACACGAGAAAGAGAGAGCGAGTGAGTAAAAGTCGCGTCGTTAAACTCTCATTAAGAGTGCACGCGTCGTCGTCGTCGTCGTAGTCATGAGGGATTGGTAAACAGACATTTTCTTGACGCTTCTTTTTTCAACCCCCCCTTTACTCGGGTGACACGACAAGATGCGCGAGGAGGAGATGATGAGCTGACTTGCGAGGGGGGATTCAAGTTAAAGCGCTGCAAGTGTCGCATGTATTAAAAGCCCCACGCAAGTGTGCCTTTAACGCTTGTGAAAAGATGACGTGCGTTAACGGTGTAAGTCTTGATGACGTTTTATTTTCTTGAGTGCGCGGCGCGTAAATCTCTCTCAATTTTATCATGTCTTCAACTTGTTCTTTTTTTTTCTCGAGAAACTGTCGAAATCAATTCGACTACAAATTACTCGGATCACACGATGTCCATATTACACGTGTTATTTTTTTTTATGTGTGTCATAATAGGCACTCACAGCCGAATTGTAGCACGGGTACACACAAAAACAAGATTTTGGTGGTACTACAAGAGGGTCGTCGCGTCGGAGAGGTAAAGCTGCGTGACGGCCGCAATCCGCACACTCTATGTACACCGGGGGGCGGTTACAATGAGCCGTCGATGTAATCTCCGGAAACGTTTAGGGGAAAAATTAGGTCTCTCGTTCGGCAGTTACAGAGCGAAAAGTGGACGAGAAACTGCTGTCGCGATTTGTCAAAATATTTGTTTAGCGCGTTTTTTTTTTCGCTCGCGGACCCCCTAACTTTCTTTCTATTATTTGCGTTTCTGCTTTTTTCCTATCGTTTGCTCGTTCTTTTTTTTTTCTCTCTTCCTTCTTTCCTCGACTTTCTATATATATACGTGCGGGCTCTTGTTCATCGTAATATTCGATTGATTTTTTTTTCTACGTTGTACACGGGGCGGTGCGACAATCAAATCAAAACGAATATAAAATCTTTTGTGAAGATAAGATGAGAAATTCCGTTTTAGAAAAGTTCATTCGCAATAAGTGGTCATTTTCGCATCGTACATATAACGTACAAAAGCAAAGTATATACGTATATCGATTTCTTAATACATGCGTGTGTAACGCGTAAAAACAGCTGGTATGGTACGGACTGAGAATCCGCTGAGTCGGCGTTCGACCACGGCCCGCTCGCGATAGAGAATCGCGTAAATCAGCGCGATGCAGTAGCAGCAGCAACGTTATTCGAGAAAAAGCGCGGCAGCGAAAATGTTTGAATCGGGGATTTCCGACGGCTTAAAAGAGCGACGAAGGGGGGATGAGAGAGAGAGAAGCGAGTAGATGTGACGTTAGTCTGAGGCTAATTGAATTAGCGGGTCACTGGCCGCGGTGCAAGGTCTTCCGAAGTCAACCAACGAGTCGATCTGTTCGCTTATACTGCGTCTATGTACGCATCTAACGTAATCGAGCTTTATAGTCTACGGCAAGTGTTTGAATTTTATTATCTCAATCATTTCCTCGATTTAATTACTTTTTTTATCGTGATTTTCCTTGCTACGCCAAGGTTTATTGATATTTTAGAATTTATAAAGTTACATCAAATTATCAGTTTAATCGCATCCTCGCGCAGCCAAAAGTCAACTCGAACCACAAACACATAATTACACTTCAATCTCCGCTAAGAAGTCATGCGCATCGACCGAAATAATAGCAACCATTATACGAAAGCTTAACAAAAGAAACCTCGCCAACCCCGTCAGTCCTCCTCGGCTGCGTAAACACTCATTAAAAGCAATCTAAACCCCCCATCTCTCTTGTCGAATCCGTCAACTTCGTCAATATACACACACTCTCTTTCTCTCTCACTCTCACACGAAATTAGCTCGACACACTCGCAGCGGGACAGTCCACGGGATATATATAAAAACAAAGTCGCGCTTTACACGCACACACATACATACATGCGGCTCGTGTGCTATTACACACTACATTCCCATGCTCGGAAACTCTAATTATTATTATTATGTGGGCCCGCCCTTGGTGCATGGGAATGTCAGCGGGTGCAGAGCTATTGTGAGCCCATTAGCGCGGAGGACTTTTGTTGCAATGGCTTTCTCTCCCTTTCTCATTCGCAAGTGTCGCCGCGCGCGGCTTTCTTTCTCGCGACGACGATATTTTGGGGAACTCACTTTTCTCCCCTTTTCATTCTTCGAGATTGTTCTCATAAAGCACTTGTGGTTCGAAATAAACTATAACTTTAGGAAGTTTTGAAAATTTCATTGGTTTTTTTTTATCCTGCGATATAAAAACTTTCTTATTCTTTCCTGTGTTGTCGTTGCGCGACGATCAAGTCTGCATTTCTCTCCCTCGATAATGCGGATTAAGCGTCGACACACATGTCGACTTCACTTCGCGTACATATACAGACTTTATCGATCGTTTCTTTCAACGGCCAGTCACACACAAGTGTGTTGTACATCTGACCATCATAAAAAAATACTTTATTTCTAATAGTAATTTTCACGAAAGATCCAGTTGAAATTCAGCTTGGTTATTTTGCACCAACAAGTCTCTACGCGTGCATAGCTAGAGGCGCGTAATCCTCCGCTAATATCTCCGTTTCCTCTCTCTCTCTCTCTCTCTCTCTCTCTCTCTCTCTCTCTCTCTCTCTCCCGCTCTCTGATCAAGTTCATCCCGAAATTCCAAGTGGTCGGAAATTCAGCGCAAGACATGCCCCTAGGCTTCTCTCTCTCTCCAACGTTTCATCGCTATACACTCAAAGCACGCATATATTCTATTTTGCCTAGACGAATCTCTATGGTGCTCAGCGAATCGCATTAATTCTCGGAAAATATGTATTGTGTGTAATACGCGAAAATAACGTTGTTACACGTTCGACTGGACGTCGCGTTTTCCAAAGGGCAAGAGAGAGAGAGAGAGAGAGAGAAAAAACAAAGAGATAATATAGGCTCGAGGTTTTTGTTTCCCGAGCGCTGCATTTCACGAGACTAATCGACCAAAGGTAATCCCATCAAGACGATATACAAAACTCGCATATTTACACTAATCCCCATCCGCGAAGTAGGCTCTTTTCATCATTCTCATACATACACGTGTAAGTCGCCAAACAGGTCCCTTCGGAAGACAAAAAAAAAATAAAAATAAACGAAAAAAAAAAGAGATTGGCGCAAAAAGGAAAGTCACTTGCAAAAAGCGCCGCGCGCGGACACGGAGAGATACGCGTCATCCCGGGCGGAGGACGGCCGAACGACTCTGACGTGTCCGTTGGCGCGGAATAACGCGTTTACGAGCTGCGCCGAGGCTCTATCTTTGTGTCCGCGCGTGTACTTCTTTTTTTTTTTTTGTTTTTTTTTTGTTTCTACATAGCTCGAGGATTATATTCGTGAAACGCTACTGGCGTTCCGTCTGGCGAAATAGAAGTGTTTAGGCCCTATACGATTGAGATGTTTAGAATTTTTCGAGGATGCGAAATGCGCTGGTGTTGGTTGATCGATGGGTCTTGACAGACTTTTGACTGGCGATTTCCTTCTTTGCTCATTTAGAACTGTGAATATGTAATTTTCAACGGGGTTTTTTTTGTCTTTTTTTGTTTGCATAAATTACGGACTGATTCATAATTTTGATGCATTCATCTGTGTTACGTAAAACCGGATACCGAATGGATTTTAAAGACTTCATCGCGTAACAAGGTTTTTAAAAATCAAGTACGTCAATTAATTTCGAACAATTTGAAATAGTTATATTTTTACATTTAAATTATTGAATTATTAAATTCATGTTTCATCGGTCTAAACTATCACCCGAACATCAATAACGAAAACAAACAGAGCCCCAAAAAATAATGTGACTGCGGTGAAAAACGCGTACACACAAATAAAAATGTTCATCTTAATCTCCTGTCGATAGATATGCCCTCGGCTACTTGGTCTCGTTTGGCCTCAGGTATATAATTGGATAATTCGATCCGGATGAGATTCCCAAGGATTTACTTGGCCCTGGATACTTGTAGGTCGATGGGATCATCTTTCCTGGTCACGGCTACTTTTGCCTCTACTATAGTCGGTCGTTCAGCCAGCCGGCGCGCAAACGTTTGCCCAAGCGATAATCTGTCGTTGACGTAAATTAGACGAGAGTATTCTTCTTTCTTTTTCTTTTTTTTTTCTTCTGGTGCTTCTTCGAGGTATTTTTAGTCAATACCTATTTTCGATGGTTAGTTGTATATTGCGTTACATAAATTTTTCGTTAATTTAGAAAAAAAAAATGTACACCAAAATGAAAATTAAAAAAAATATTTAAAACCACGGCATTATATAGCGAATGCTAATTTTTCTGCACCAAAACAATGGATCAAGCTTACCGAGAGAAAAAATTTGTTGAATCCATCAAAAGACATCTATCTCGTCCACTCGGTTAAAGAGCTATATCCCCCGTTCGAAGCAAAGCGCATCTGCAGCGCCGTGAAACATCCCGAAAAAAGAGAGAGAGAGACACGAAAAGTCTAACAAAAGGATGCGACAATGAGCGGAAAAACTCGCCGCGGCGCATAATAATCGTGCACTCGTGCATTTATCCACTTTTCGGAGTAGCTGTCAATGCCACGAGAGAGAGAGCAGCTATTAATAATGCTAATAACTGTCGACGGCTTAGAAGCCAACAGTTTTTTCTCTCTCTCTCTCTCTCTCTCTCTCTCTCTCCCTCGAATGCCAGCAGATTGGCTGAAAACAGCAACAAATACTATACCGCGGGAGCTCGTCATCTCCCTCTCTTTCTCTCTCTGTCTGCTGCTCTATTGTGCGAGCGCGAGGGATCTCATTTTCAAAACATGTCCGCAACAATGAGGACATTACGATTATTGTTGGAGCGCCGTTGTGAGAGCGGCACTTCGCTCCCTTCTCTTTCATCGGCATTTCGGCTCTTCGAAGCCAATGCGCTGCCGGTATATGTATACTCTAGAGGAAGAAAAAAAAAAGAGGGACGTGTCTCTATGTCCCGCGTATATATACAAACTTACCTGGCGGTCAGTCTTACACGAGCTGACCCTCGTCAACGTTTGCCGTCCGACGAGGCATCTCAATATACTGTCGCTCTCTCGCTCTCTCTGTCTCTTTTTCATCATCTTCTTTTTCTTCTTATTCTTCTTTTTTTTAGTCTTCGATATTTGCTGATTTATTCCGAAACTATATTATACATTCTTTCTTCGATCGTCACTTTTCTTTTGTTCTTTATTTCTTATTGTTAGTACGGTATAGTATACGTCAACATCGATTCTCATTAACGGAATGAATTTGAATACGTGTGAGATACCGTTAATAAAATAATCACTAATATGTACTCGATGAATAGAGTGCGTAATCGTATAAAGTTAGCCGTGTAACTTCAAAAATGATTCTAGGAAAGTCTCTCTAAATGAACCATCAAATATAGCTCAATAAAGATACAATTCTATCGACGATTTCAATTCGAGAGGATACACGCTTATAATGCATTTAAAATCGAGCATAACGGAAATTTATAGCTCCTAAAAAATCACAAAAACCGATCGGTTTATGTATACGTATCCCTCAATATACACAGAAAAATGCATAGGTGGAAAAGAAAAGCCTACATGAAAAGAGAGGGAAAAAGAAGACACTCGAGAGAGAAGAAAAAAAATCGTCGAGTCCCTTTTTCTGGGCCGATTTCGCCGACAAAACAGGGCCTTTCGGAAACACACCCTTCGGAAATCGTCGAAGCTCGAGCAAACCAATCTCATAAATTAAGCTGCCGTTGCAGTATTAGCTCGAAGAATACACGAATGACACGGCGGATGACAAAAAGAGAGAGAGAGAGAGAGAGAAGCTTTTTTTTTCTTTTTTTTTCCGCGTATGGAGAGAAGTTCATTCGAGGGGTATACATACGATTTATCGCCGAGGACGGAGTAGCGTGTTGTCGCGTTATTACAGCTTATGATTGATTCTTTTTTTCTCTCTCTTTTCTCGGACTCTCGGCAGGGAGGAGAAATCGTTGAGGATGATCCTTGTTTGCTGTATATGTGAGGGGCAGCGGTAAATCATCGATGACGTTTTATAGGATTGTTACAGCTCGGCGATTGAATGTACTACAAACTGTTGAAGGGCGGTTCTTATATATATGAACATACGTTCACAGCTGATAATTTCGAATAAAAAAAAAAAGAAAAGGAAAGAAAAATTTCACGCGAGAAGTGGAAATTAGCTAATTGCCAACGGCTTTTAACGAGCGCCGCGAAATCCCAACGGTGCGAGAAATCCTATCCCCCGACGGTATTATAGTGCGCCAAGAGCACGTCCGCAGAGTTTTGTCAGGCGACAAACAACCTCTCGAATCCCGCAGCATAGCAGCCGCAGGACTACTACTACACGCTTGCCGCACAAGGCGGTCTATACTACTCCCGCGCGCGCTTTTAAGCCACTCCAAGCCAAGTGGGCCATCTTTCAATTGCCCTTCTTTCTCTTTCTCTCTCTTTCCGTTTTCTTGTTCTTTTCCTTTGGCTTTTGTTGTCCTGATGCTTTTCTTTAGGTTCGATCGTTGCTACAGAGAAGTTATTTTAATTGAGCGGTTTTGTTAGTGAAAATAGTTTTTTTTTTCGTTAGTATTTTATGCAAACTGTACAGTTAGAACGTCAAAATTTACTTTTCCAAGTGACACCGTCTCGTCGAAACAATTAAAATCTATAACTCGTGTAAACGCGCCAATTGATGACAGCCAATTTGGCATAAAAACATCGGGTTCAAAAGAGTTGTCAAAAGGCTTGGTATCTCTTTTGGTCGAATTCCTCGAAAAAAAAAATCCTCTCGGCATAAAGACTATATACGAGAGAGGTAAAGAGGCCCGTCGAGAAAAGCGGCTATAATAGCGCGAACGCGAGTCGCAAAGGGGAGAGAAAAAAAAAAGAGAGGAGCTGCTTCATTCATTCCGCCGGAAGCACTCGCGGCAAAAGGGAACGAGACGACGACGACGACGACAACGACGAACGTCGTGCGGCACTCGACGAGGATGAGGTAGAGAGATTTTTCGCTGTGCGCGATCCTCGCTTTTACGCCTGCAGGTGAAAAGGAAGACTGCTGTGGCACGCTCGCTCGCTCTCTTGATGTTTTTTCCGCCGCGCGCACGTTTTTCCGCGTGATACTCGTATATAGTCGCAGCGGCTTTTTCTCTTTCTCTCTCTTTCAGAGGAGAGAGAAATAGAGAAATCCTCGAGTGTACTTTATACCAAATGCTTGCAGGCTTGCTTTTCACTTCTCTTCAGAAAAGCTTCATTGTGTATGCTTCAACTCGTCACGTCGGTTGGCTATATTATTATCTAATTAATTCTTGTTTACCGTGAAGATATGCGAATGCATATGTTACGTATACTAAAAAGACGTTTGATGTGTTTCGATTGGATCGAGTAATTATGCATTCTCGTCGAACAATCGTTACAAAACGAATTTGTGGAGGATTCGTCAAACTATTTTTATGATAATTTTGAGGATAATATGATTTGCAATGTCTCAAGGATATATTTCACAAGTGGTACAGCAAATTGTTTAAACAGACACTTCATTAATTATTTGCAAGTCATTGCCATTTCCGTTATAATTCAAAACGAACGATATTTTTTATAATAATTTTATTTTTCACGTGTCTCTTCGATGTATCTCGAACATCATTACAAGAGTATTACTCGTTCCTTCCTCGCTATTGCAAGCGCACATGCACGTGTCTTTGGCGTGTACATCAAGTAAATTGACGCAGACCTCCTGGTTCCACGTATGATACAACAAAAAGATCAATTACTCTCTCTTTTTTTCTTATAGACTTGTCGAGAAGCCTGTATTTTATGCACGTGTTTTGCTTATCATCGTGAAAAACGCTCATCAAATTTTCTCGCATATTTCTTTTCAATTCATTATTTGCACAGGCATTGCTCGACCAAAAATACATTTAAAAAAATTTATGTATCTCTCAAGCGGATGGTGAAAGCAAAAATTTCCTCGACGCGTACTTTTCCCGTATTTTCCGACCTCGAATTTCGACTCTTTCGACCATCACGTGCTAATTTTACTTCGTACATACCGATAACAAACGCAACTGTTCCAGACTCGAGCCATCTTTATAAGTGACGCGTACACAGGTGATCAAATTTGCACACGATACACCTCGAAGCCTGGCACGTACACCTAATATAAGACACACCCCGCGAGCAAACAATAGGCAGGTTCTCTCTCTCTCTCTCTCTTTTTCCTCGTCACATCGCGTCTGGATGATTGACACTGACGCGCGTTCGGGCTGATTTTTTTTTGTCTTCTAATTTTATCGCCACACGCATGATTTACCGTTCACGTGTGAGCCCCATATTTATGTAACTAACGCATAGATAATTATTCAAGGTCCGCGCGAGAGAACAATGATTCTTTTCTTTTTTTTTTATTCCGATGTGTACGCGCCATCGACACCTATATGGTTTTTATTACACATTAGCGCCGATAAGCGTGTGTGTTTGTTTGTCAGATTATATTTATAAACGATTAGCCTTGATCTACTTGATCATTAATATCTCGTGAACTTTTATTTCGTGACACAAATTTGCATCGATGTTTATAAAAACAAATTTAAAAACACTGTATATAAAGAGTAAATATAGTATCTCAATTACAGGCGAGAAAATTAGAAGAACCGACGAAGAAGAAAAAAGATTGACCGAAGCCTAATTTATCAGAGTACAAAGAGTTTAAGCGCTTTCGGCTGCTAGCGGAGCCTTCATAAATCCCCCTCCCGTTTTTAGTCTGTTGGTTGGCACCCTTTTCTTTTTGGCCTCGTGTCGCCTACCCCATTATCAAGTTCCCGAACGCGCGGGTGGTGGGCGACAAATTAAAGGCCTCGCCGTATACCCAGTTGGAAATGGACTTAATAAAGACCAAATAGCGCAAACCTCAGACGACTCTCTTGCGAGTTTCCATAGTACTTTTGTTGTATCTATCGCGAGAGCGGGGGAATAATAATTCACTCGATCGCCGTTCTGGCTAATTTGAGTTCGGTGCGAACGCTCTTTTTCACGCCTCGAAATCTCTTCGGAGTTTTCGTTTGTATGCTTCAACGTGCGAGATACGTGTAAATAAAAATCGAAATCACATTTTGAAGTTCAAAATATTCATTCAGCGAATGCAAATCTCGCCGATGTCAAAACATTTATAACGCTCGCATAAGTAACGCGATAATCGTCGTTGCTCAATGCACGCAAGAGAGCTTATACGATATATATAATATCGCAGGCGTCCACTCGAGTTTCGACGCTCTCTCATCCCCTTTTGGATCCGCGATAAATCCATGGGCCAAAGGGGCTTCGCTCGCGATATAATCCTCGCTTAATACTCAGGCTCCGCCTTATAATATATACGAACATATATGTATATAGACGTCGTGTTTACAAGTCGACTTTCGATATACGTATTATAATGTTTGAGGATTAAAATCGTATATCCCAAATATTGACTCTCTATGAAAATCATATGGACGCGATTGCAACACGCCTGATTGCCTTATAGATTTATGACGTTTGATTTATAGGCGAAAGTGAACTACGATTTTTTGTAACTAGAAATTTGCATTGTTCGATCGGTTATATGTACACACGAGTTGGGGAAAATAAGTTCTAAAATTAAACGATATTCAATTAGACAGCATTAGTTTCGGCCAATTGAACTCATTGTCGATCTAAATATAGAAACAAAAAAGGCTCTTGTGTGAAACGTCAATGAAGAATAATATATATACGACGAAAACACACTTTTTTTTTCTATTGACACTCGATACGGTACGCCTGTATGGTTTATTTAAAACACCTTGGCGCAACGCGCTCGAAAAGTGTATGTGTACACACATAGAGGCGGCTTTTGAAGCTCAACCAAGCGACGCTAATGTATTACAAACCTTATGAAGTACATGTACGCGGTCATTGCAATTTTAAATTATTAAGTACATATCGCGAGAAAATGCGCTTCAATTGAAATTCGAATCATATATAATATCGAAATCTCGTGCGCTTGTTAAAAAAAAACGAAAGAGAACTTTCAAGTTCAAAGCTTTCGATTAGCTCATTAACGTTTGATCAGCCATCAATAGCCGGCAAACATTCTCTATATGACGCATACGCGACGCGAGAAAAAGTCTGTGTTACAGGCGAATAATGTGACAATGGAGAGAAAAGATGAGTCAACGATAAAGATCGTCGTGCGTCAAAAAAAAAAAAAAGAAAAGAAAAGTTCAGCTGCCACTCGACTGTGTGTGTACATCTATTAGCGCGATGGTATAACAAATGTCCGAGGTTCATCGTCTTTCACGATATATCACTCATTGGCAGAAGGGGCTATATATATACACACGAAAAATGTAACAGTTTTCCGTGCTTGCGCCGCCGCTGATCGTTAGAGAGAGAGAGAGAGAGAGCGAGAGAGAACGAAGAGTCAATCGAGCGTGAAGCTTTTGTCGATGTATGTATACGCGATGACACGACTACTACTACTAACGCGCGCGATAAATTTTCTCCCAAAATACCCTCGGAATCTGCACGCGCGATGCGGTCTTGTACCGTGTCTGTGTATATGTATGTATGCCTGCTGGTATATACTGCTGGACGCTTTTTTTTCTCTCTCTCTCTCTCAATTTTCAAGGGTGTCGACCGACTCGCTGCGCGATAAATTTCCGTGATCCTGCAGTAGCGTCGAATTAGCGCCCTCGACAAATGGCTTGTAAACATCGCGGTCTACACTGCTACTGCTACTGCTACTGATGTATTCATAATTTATTCATCTGTTTTGTTTGCGCCGGCTCGTATACTACATACTGCTCTCTCTGAACATAAGGTGCATCATTGCGTATATGCTTTATAAATGATCTCGGCTATTATTGCGCGCTCGTGTATGGCCATTGCCATTGCTCCATTATAAATCAAACATTGACGTTTTCATTTGTTTGAGTGGTAGGGTGGTACCGTGTTTTGCAATAATAATAACGTCACTTGAATTTTATAGAAAAATCTCGTGAAAAAATTTAACAAACGTCAAGACCGAAAAGAAAGAACGATAATTGACTGATTCTTGTCAATTTTATTTACTCTCGGGAGGCGACAAACACGAAAGAACGAATTGAAAAAAAACTTGATAAATCGCCCGTAGCGAATGTATAAACGGACAATCCACTTTGTAATAATGCGTGGCTATTCAAAACGATCGCTCGAGTAAAGTGCAGATGTCCAGCAGTGAGAGAGAGAATATAAAGGTCGAGGAGAAAAAAAGATCGAAGAGCGCGAGCGTGAAAATGAAGAAAGAGAAGCCAGAGAGAGCGACCCTCTCTCTCTCTCTTCACAATAGAAGTGTGAGCGCGACAATGATGATGTCCGTCCTTTTCGATCGCTCAACGCGTGAAATACCGAATGGAGTGTGGACTTAATAGGGATGTGACTTTTCGGACGAAAGATGAAAATTCAAAACTGTTGGGATGTGCGGAAGATGAGTTAAAACAAAAATTGGTTTTGAATATCAAAGAAAATCGAGAGAACCGCTCGTTTTCGTAAAGTAACATTTTTTAGCTTTGAGTCATCAACTTTTTATCTGTGTATATATGTATTCCGTTCCTCCCCTCGGTATCTTAGAAAAAAAAGTCTGGCCACGTTTTCTTCTAACTTTGGCCGTCCCTCTCGTTTCTCTCTCTCTCTCACGCGCAAGAGAAAAGAGACAAGGACATACACGCGCACACACAGACATAAGAAGAGAGAGAGCGAGAAAAAAAAAATGTATTTGTGATTTATTGGCTCGATTCCTAGGAATCCTCTCGATGAAAATTGTACGAACGACGCTTCAATGCGAACGGAAACTTATATATATTTTTTTTTCAATGTCACGCACGATCGATTAAAAGACAAACCAAAAAGATATTAAAAAATAATCACACATAAACACACAGCCCATTAACATATATATCGTATCGCAAACAAGCCGCAAGTAAGTGTGGACGATAATGTGAAGAAGAGTACGACATGATTTCAGGTCACAGCGGTGTAAACCAGCTGGGAGGGGTGTTCGTGGGTGGCCGTCCACTGCCAGATTCGACCCGCCAAAAGATCGTCGAGCTGGCTCACTCGGGTGCACGGCCGTGCGACATCTCGCGCATCCTCCAGGTCAGCAATGGATGTGTCTCCAAGATCCTCGGCAGGTTGGTTGAAGTACATACTGCATGCATTCTCGCGCAAGCGCGCGCACACAAAAGATTTCTGGAGAATTTATGTCTTTTTCCTCTCCTCCCCCTTTATTCACGCTCCAGATGTATTCGTTTTTTTTTTCTCCCTCTGTAGTATATACACGTAGTCTTTTTGACCTTTTCGTTTGTTGTACTATGTTGGACCTTGTGGAATTCGATTGTTGTATCTGCCCCGCGCGAGTGATGCTTTGAATACGCGCGTATGTACGTAGACTCGCAAAGTTTTGATTAGTAGAAAAAAAAGATGTAGAAAACGATATCGTATATAATAATAATAATAATAATAATAATAATTGTGTTTTTTAGAAAGTATTTCCCTGATAGTTTTGGTATAATAATATATGCACGTGAATTGTTGGTCCTGTGGATGATCCATAAACGATAACGGGGCATCTGGCGAATGATTATGGCAAAATATTATTGTTGCAGGTACTATGAGACGGGCTCGATAAGGCCGCGGGCCATCGGCGGCAGCAAGCCCCGAGTGGCCACAGCCGAGGTCGTCAACAAGATATCCATCTACAAGAGCGAATGCCCGTCGATCTTCGCCTGGGAGATCAGGGATCGACTGCTCCAAGAGGGTGTCTGCACTAACGATAACATTCCCAGTGTGAGTACAAACTAGATTATTATAATGCATCGTCATATATTCCGCGTAAACTGTGAACGAATTATTATTTTATAAGTATATGTATATAGCCGTTAATTCAATGAAAGCGATTCGTTTTGACAGCGGTACATTGGATTTAACAGCAGTAATACGTGCACACTCGCAACATACACACCTACCTCTCTCGCTCTCCCTCGGCAATTGACTCGCAAACTAATTAACACTCTCGGGGCTCGCTCGCTCGTCCCCCCTCGCTGTACCACGTATAAATCTCGTCGTCGCTTATATCTATGCAGTGAATAGCCAGCCATGAGTGTATGTGTATCTTCCCTCCGCAGTTGCGCAAACGTATATATGTATATATATACGAGAGCATCCTCTCTCTCTTTCTCTCACTCTCTCTCTCTGGCTTTTTGTAGAGAAAAGCTATCCCCCTTCGTCACCGCTATACCGCTCGATCCGCCCCATTGTGTCCTGCGCGCTATGCCGCGTTGGCTTTTCACTATGCGCCGATACATCATCTCTCTCTCGTGCTGCCCGCAAAAGCGCCACGAGTCTAACTCGCGGAATCGCGTGAAAAACTTACGGACTGATCTTCCCTCCTTTTTTTTTGCCTTATCTTATAGGTGAGTTGGTTAGAGGTACTAATGGTTACTAATGATGCCGTATTTTCTTATTGTAAATAAATAATGCGAAAAAAAGTAAATAAAAACCAACGAAACCGTATGATTTATGAACTGTAAAATCGCGTAAAGAAGAAAAATATAAAGCCACATCAAGAATGTCAAACCCCACCGTCACCCCCTTAAAGCGTAAAATGTTCTCTAAATTTGATCGTATAAAAAGAAATCACGGAATCTTTCATCTTGCACGCCCCGCAAAATCACTCTTTAATCTCTCTCCCTTACGCCGCGCCCGTTCCGAAAAAAAAGTTAAGACACTAACGCGGGACTGCTGGCGAAGAGGAAGAAGAAGAAGAAAAAAAAACGTCGGGTTGCCATGGTTATTTGCATGCGTCCAATAAACGCTCTGCTACTGCTGCGAAAAGAAGGAAAAAAAAGGAAAGAAGAGAGAGAGAGAGAGAGAAAGAGAGAGGGTAGGTTCGTCGTGGGAGGGTGGCGCGCTAAACTCCTGTCTCTCCTTATATTATGCGTTTCCACCCCTCGGAGCGAGCGAGAGAGATTCTTTCGCCTCCTCGGCATTCTCTAATGGATTCGAAGTGTGCAAACTCCCCGAGATTTTATTCTTGCCCGCGCCGCGCCGCGCGTCGCGGAGCCATGCCAAGCTCCCACGAGTAATTGACTTTTGAGCGTTCGATTTTCACGATACAAAGTGAGTTTTCTTCCCGGCCAGAGCGGAGCTTGAAGATTTAGACTTTCGAGCAATCTTTTGATCTTTAGCGCCATGTTTTTCTTTGAAATTTCACAGTAATCAGAGCAAACTTTTTTTTCCATGCTGGATATAATTTTATTCGAAATGAGTGTATCAATGTAATTTTTCCAAAGAACATTCTTTTAGAAACGAGCTATGTTCTCCACATACACACACACGCGAAGAAAAAAAGTAATTAACAACCAGCAATTCCCTTTGTTAAACCGGGGAGTTGGCTTTGAATCTTCGGAAAAAAAGAATAAGCTTGCGATCTCCCAAGGCATTTCGCGAGCGAGCGGCTGGGAATTCCGCTTTTTAACAAATTACCAGCGAGAGAGTGAGAGAGAGTAAGCTTGTGCAAAGGCGCCCAAGGAGGATCAAAGCTTTTGCTGGTAATCGAGCCTCCGGCCAAGTTCTCTCTCTCTCTCTCTCTCTCTCTCTCTCTCTCTCTCTCTCTTGCTGTGGAGAAAGTAAAGGGGGCTTCTGAACTTGTTGTGGCTAAGATTAACGTTTCTTTAATGGTCCGTGTAATATTCCATTACGCGCGCTGGCGGCACGCCCGCACCGCCGCGCCGTCGACTCTCAAATTATTTTCTCGCCTGGCGCGCCGCCGCCACTTCTCTCTCTCTCTCTCTCTCTCTCTCTCTACCTACTTTGCCCGCTCGAACGCGATAATCTTTAAATTAATCGGTTGTATCCTGCTTTTGTTGCGATGGTGTACCGTAAGTTTTGATACGACTAAACTAACTACCTGTTACTTAAGTTTCCTCATTACTGCACCACAGCTGTTAAAGTGTGTCACGTGTATTTTTGTATTTTTAACACAAAGTATTAAGTTCAATTCGAAGTAAGTAAGAAAAAAAGATAAACTATCAAATCAGAAAGCAATTCTGATGAGAAAAAAAAAACAAAAGAAAAGGTAGCGCTTGCGAGCAGAGAGGTATATAGAAAGACTAGCAGCTGGTCTTTCTCTCTCTCTCTTCAGGCGCGGCGTGGTGATTGGAGGAAATTTCATTATTCTCAGACATTACCCCCTTCATTGTAATGTCGTCAAATTCAATTCCCATCGCAGTAGCAGCAGCGGCAGCGCTCGCCTGCTTTCCGCAAAACGAATCACCCTTTCCCTTTACTCTCTGTATACCTCCGCGCTCGGCCGTCGCCGCTATCGGAATTTCATCGATCCAAACTGCTGCTTTTCTATGTGCAAACACCGTAATGCCCTGAAAAAGAAAATCTTTTTTTTTTCGCTGACTGAGAAAAAATAGAGAAAATTGTTGATATGAAAAATGTCGATTAACAAATAATGAGATTCGAAAGCAACTTGGAACAAATTAATCCTTCATTACGACTGAATAATCCTCATGTACGACACTGAATATCAAGCAAAAAAAGGTAAACAAAAAGAAAGCAAGAGCATCGGTATCGCCGATAAAATGATTTTCCATTTGTATTCACGCGTCTAATGGCGTGTCAAATCCGAGAGCGGCGAGGAGAGAGAGTCCACTTCGGACCGTGTGCGGCATTTGGCTTTTGGAATGCGAGGCGCACGCGCCAGGCAGCGTCCCCGGCGGATTTGAATCTGGCGGCCGGCGGCGGCGGCGGTGGACGCGTTATTGGTTTACTCGCGCCACTGCACTCTCGTCCCTCTTTCATTCGCAACGCTTTTGTTCTCGCGTTTTCATACCGCTTTTCACCGGAGCTGTTACGACGATCTTAATACATTTTCGTTTTTTTTTTACAGTGATTAGTTGCTATAATTGAACTTATGATATTTTCAAAGCTGATTTGATATCGTTTGAATTTGTTTATTATTCATGATCGTTAGAGTGTAGTATACGTAAATAAAATTTGTAACTGAAATAAAGGGCAGCCGACATTCTCGAAAAATGTTCCGAGGAGCTTTTAACCTGATAAGTCCATCCAATCGCTTTCAAAATAACAGAATTCGCTCGGTCCACAGGCGCGCGAGCTTTAATATATATAAATTCGCCCACTCGCGCGCAAAAGGTCCCAACGTCTTACGTTTCTTATACGGTATAGTATAAGAGCGCGTGCGGGTGTGTGTGCGCGCGTATATAGCACCGCAACAATGTCGGCCACTGACTGCAGCAGCAGCAGCGTACCAGATATATATAACGTATAATGGATGGCCTCGAGAATTCAAGCCGAGTGAATTGTTGGCGCGCGCGGCCGTTCCTCCGGAAAACGAAGGCGACTGCGTAAATCAATGCTTACTTTTTCTTCCTCCTGTTCGTGTGGTGGCTTTTTCTTTTATCGCTGCCTATATAGTCTACCACGAAGTTGCTTCCATTTTCGATGAGCTTTTTCCGAAATTCGTGCCCGCATTTAATTCGATACACACACACACACACACACATACGCGCACGAGCAAGCAAACTTCTTATTATACGAAAGGTGCGGGGGGGGGGGGGGAAAAGAGAGAGAGAGGAGTGAGTTAGGGGGTGTCGGAGACGTCCGGCGCGACTACTGCATTATGTATTTTCTCATCCCCCTTAGCTTCTCGACCAACTTCCCTCGTACGTTCATCCTATCCCCCACCCCTTCTCCTCCATACCCTTCCGTTCGCCTGATGTCCGCTTCTCTTTATCTGCCTCTTCACTTCTCACGTCTTTGTCTTTATTTCTGTTATTTTTTTTCGACAGCCTTCATTTTTCTAACTTCAACTTCTGAAAAAATAATGATTTGGAAAGTTAAATATCAAAATCGAAGACGAATACGGTACGACAAGAAATCACATTTCCTCATCGTCGATCTTCATATGCGACTGCTGTGCAAACGAAATGCCACGATACAATAATAAAAAAAAAAGAAGTAAAGGCAGAGAATGCTATTGTAATTTAAATAAACACAGACACATTAATTACGAAGATAAGAAATTTTTCTATAGCATCGAAAAACAAAAGTTGTTATTTCAATGGCTATAGGCGATACGGAAAATCTTGTCGAGTCAAGGTTACATCAGCTGCTTGCATGCATAAGTTGCAGCGTCATTATTTCCTCGATCGCGTGTCATCGTCGATTATGTAAACGAAACGATATAATTTCATTAAAGATGATATATTGTCATTCCCGATGCATCGATTGCCACGTTCCAATTCAAATCGTACTTGTGCAATTTGGAAAATTAAATTACGAATTTCACAACATTTACCGTAAACTTAAAAAAAAAAAGAAAGAAAAAGAAATCATCGCGAGAGAGAGAGAGGCCCATATTCTCAAGTGTCAATAAAAGTCAGTGCCGGTGTCTCGAGCATATACCAAGAATTTTCCCCTCATTATAGACGAGCGCGCGCGTTTTATCCGCGATTCTCGGAAAGGCCGCAGCAGCAGCAGCAGTAAGAGCAGTCGGTCCTCTCTATCTATTCTTTCTGGTTGTCGCGGCGGCTAACGTCAGCTGCGATATATAAACCACGATACATAAACTATAAGGGAATTCAACACCCAACCGAGGACTATATTATGCTTGAGCGCAATCAAGGTACGAGTTCAACCACCGTATCGGCCTGTCTCGTCCAATCAACGCCTTGTCCGCCCGAGCTTGTAAACGTCCCTCTCTCTCTCTCTCACTTTTATCTCTCTGCATCAGCCGACGTTTGAGATTATGCCGCGGCTTAAAAAAGCGAATATACAAACAAAAAAATAATAACGTCGACGACATTCCGATAGATGCATGTATGTATATGCGGCACGCGACCGTTTACACATTCTGCTGCAGTGTACTTCTCTTTATCGTAAGTGAGTAATATGTACGTCGCTAATAACTGTCAATACGACAAGACTGCTTTGCTCGATTATTTCTTCTTGGAATTTCCGCAAACTTATAATTCAAGGATAACCGTACGAGTATAATCATTATTCTAATCTAATTTTCAAATCTTTATAAATAAAAAAAAACTTCCATATAGGTGCTGCAACATATAGAAGGATATCGTTTTACCGGAGCAACCTAACAGCATCAGCAGCGCATTGTCTCTCTCTTTTTTTTATTCTTCGATCGGAGTCATGACAGCCAAGTTCTATCTAACTGCCATCTCGAATATTCGATCTCACTTCTATAACGCGCTCTCATAAGCGATCGTTTCGAAATATCGGGGTAACTTTACGCCCGTTCGAGGTTTTGCGTTTCTCTCCCTCTCACTCTCTCTCGAGAGAGAATAAAGGATTCGTGCCTTATGTATAGTTTTGAAAAAATAGTATCGTATTCGCGCGAATAAATTAGTAGGATGTTGACGAAAGCTTTTGTTTTTCGAATGGAGGAAATGTTCCAGACATTTTTGAATTCATTAATATGTAATTCGATCGCGGGTGTATCGCAATAGTAACCTCATTTTTTTTTTAATACGTAAGAGATTTATTTACATCTTATAGAATAAACGGAAACGGCCTCTTCTCTTACGAATAGATCGCGGAAGTGTATATAGTATACAAGCCACCGACGCGCGTAAGTCATGAATATCCGAAGCATTCGTCTCAATAAAAATCGCGGCTAAAGCGCGGCCATTTGCGTGCTAAGCAGCTGCTAAGTAAATAACGAGCGTCGCGACGCGCGGATAATGCATAAACAACGTATAAACGATTTGCCCATATCCATATTAATCGAGGCCGATGAAAAAGGATCCTAAAAGGGGCATTATTATGTGTGCGGGCGTGTGTGTGTGTTTGTGTGCCAGCGTGCAAACTATCAAGAAGAAGCAATAAAAAGCGTTCGCCACGATTAAAAGCAGCCTTCCCCTTCTTCTTCTTCTTCTTCTGCTGCTTCTTCTCTCTGCGCTGATTCAATGTCGAGAAAAGAGGGGCCGCCCCCGCAGGAACCGCCCGCTGTGTTATATACGTACATGCCCCCCCCTTCCCGTTTCGTTTGCTCGCACACTCTCTCCCTCTCTCGTCTTGAGGCGTGCAGATTAAAAGCTGTGATTAGAACTCGAGTACTCGCTCGCTCAGTTGTGTGTGCTCCGATTTGTAGGCAATTTCATTGCTGCTCGGTGGTTGGTGGTCGCTTTTTTTTTGTAAATAGTGTACACTTTTGACTGATGAAGATCGTTTGGGAATTGAACATCTTTCGTGATCAAGTTTGTTCGATTGGATTTTAATCACCGCTAATTACATTTCTTTACGAGTAATAATTCATGAGACCCGCATGAAAAACTTGTTCAAAACAACTAAAGTCAAAAATCATTGGTTCAAAAGTTTTATTAAGGATTACAAAGTAAAAAAATTTACTATGAGATATATACTAAGAACAACTATTTCAACTTATATGTGTAAATAAATGACCCCCTGGCGGTTTTACTTGGATCTATAAAAAAAGTGAAAATTATTAAAATTTTATAGACCACTTTATACGTACAGCTTCGTTTTTATAACAAAATTTTATTAACTTACTCCGAATAAAAACCAAGAATTCGGCAAAAAACATAAAACATTATATTCAAATCTAAACTTTCGATTTAATTGAAGTGTCAGCTCGTAAAATGGAATTTGACAAAAGCTAAAGAGCTCGCTGACCGTCGGATTGTCTCCTTGCTTGTACTACTTGCCGACGCGCGTATGGGGATGATATCCCTCCGCAAGTGGCTCAACTCACCTCACTCCATAAAAGCCTCTCTCACACTCTCTCTCTCTCTCTCTCTCTCTCTCTTTGGCTTTCGGATAACGAAAATCCTTCCCTCGCGGCGGCAACGGCAGCAGCAGAAGCTATACAAGCGTCGGTGGCGTTTAATTCTCTTTTACGCTATGGGCGTTCCGGCAGCCCCGTTCAAATTGCGAATGCCAGGCGTGCCGGCGCCCCGTTCTATTTAAATGTAATTTGTATCGCGAGAGAGCCGTGTCGACCTTGCTTTTCTTTGTTTGTTTACGCGGGGCGCGCTCGCATGTTCCGCCGAATTCCGCCTTTTTCTTTCTGTCCCTTTTCACCGCGCCACGATCCGTTTCTCATTGCTCGCGCGGGGGCGTATCGCGATCGCTGACTACTGCTGCCTATCCCAGTTTCCTCTGTGTGTGTGTTTGCCGCCTGATTTTGCCCAATTCGTTTGACAACCGACGCGAATCTTTTTTTTTTGCCCCTACTATAGAATACCCTTGCAATCAACCGTTGTCAGCGATGCAGTACGGATCGGTTACCTCGATCTATAGCCTTTTCTCAACGAATTGTTCAGTAACAATTTATTCACGTTCACAAAGACGAGCATTAGATTAATAAAAACATCTGTTTTCAGAATTTACATCAAATCTGTTAGAAATTAGCCCTTACACGATTATATCGTAAAGCTTACAATCAAACAGAAATCATCAAAGTACACACACACAGTATATATCATCAGGTCGAACAGGCGTGCGTGCGCCAGTTAACCCTTATGCGCGGCATACAAGAGAGAAGGCGTGACAGCATTAAGCTTACACGCACCTTATCGTCCAGGGGAGCGATCATACATATATATAACACGAACACCCTTAATAAAGCCATTTCACTCGTCCGCCCACTTCTCTTTTTTTTTTCTTCTCGGTCGCATATACTTTTTTCTCTCTCTTCTCGCTCTCCCTTCTTCACTTTGGATTTCCCACGCCACGAAAATCCGCGCCACGCGTACCGATTCGTTACGATACGTAATTCGCCATTGATTGCCGAGAAATCTCTGCGCGTTACGACCCTCGTAGTAGTAGCAGTATCCCATCGTCATTTTTTTTCCTTTTTGGCTAGGATATAGCGAGGGAAAGTGGGTTAATGGAAGAGAACTTGGATTCGAGGGGGTGTACTGGTAATTTAATGTTTATGGGACAAATTTTTATGTGCTGATTTTTCTAGTGGGATTTTACTTTCTCGAGACTTGTTTTTATTTATTGATTGAAACTTCACGATGGGAAAACATTTTTCAACGAAAAGATTTTTCGACTGCTATAGTATACGTTATGTATTTGATCGTTCGATATTGAACCACCGAAAAATCAAACGGTATCATTTTACACAGAAGAGGCCAATCTGTCGGCTAATCTCCCCACAATATATAAATTCACCATCCGCAAAACATATCGGGCGAAAATAAGCGCGTATCAAAATAACAAACGCGAAACACGAGAAACCTGTGATTTGTATAGTCGCGTGGTGCAGAGGTGTGCGCGTATATATTGCTCTCTTTAGTCTGCCTTGTGTATATATATATATATATATATATATATATATATGTGTATACGGCAGCGCTCGACACAGGAGGGTGGCCTAATGATGGGTTATGAAATTTCGCTCGCAGCACGTGCCTCTCTCGCTCTCATCCCTATTGCTATATACATTATAAGTGTGCCGCTATACTTGCAACACCGCCGCACTTCAATTGAGAGCTCATAACGAACGACGAAATCTCGGCTTATCGCGTCTCGCTAATATAGATATTGGAATAGATACTTGGCGCTTTGTGGATGGTGAATGATGACTTTTCGATGACTATCGCGAGTGACAATGAACTTCAAAAGTTAATATTAAACGAAGATTAGAATTGGACAATTTTAGAGATATATTATGTTTCTTCGGTGTTAAATTTTTGTCCGTCTCTTCATTTATCAAGCGTTTCTTCTATACAAACAATCAAAGTTTTCAGAAATAACCGCCAGAGGACATGAATATTTACAGCACCTAATCAAAAACGTTTCATACAACTTCTAAATATTATTCTACAACTTAGCGATGTTGCAAAAAATTACGGTTAGCTCTTAGCGTATTAAAAGTGGCGTACTTGTAAGAATGTAAATACGTTTATTGACTTTAATTGTTTAAAAAAAATCCTTTATGAACAAACTAATTACACTTTATATGAATGTGTATCAAAAATTCAATTGCTTGCAATGACGACTATACTTGCGAACTCAGTCACTCGAAAAATATTTCTTCCGGTTTTCTTCGATGCAATAAAAATTCGAGCCTCCCAGAAAAAACCAGTAAACTAATTTTTATATTAGCATAGATGCAATAAGTTATTTGTATGCAGATCATTACAATACTTGAACAACCTTCTTTACAAGAGACGATATTTCCAGACCTTGTATCGTAAAAGCAAACGAATTTTCAGATTTTATTTACTTTGAGGATAAAAAAAGACACTTATAACTTTTATCAAATCGCACTCGTAAAAACAAAGTGTCGCATCAAGAAATACGCGCGCACAGTTCATAAAGCAGAATAGCGCCGAATAAAAAAGAGTCGAAAATCAGTTAGCCGCGACACGTTTACGCTCAAGACAAACTTATCGATAAGAATCGAGTTAATAAAAAGAGCCTATACGTTAGCTATAAATAAATTTGGTGTCTATATATTATACTGATGTTCATCCCGTAATCGTCGGATCCGGAGGATTATTTAAGGACTCGCTTATCGCGAAGGGCTGAGAGATCACACCGAGAGCAGATGATATCGCTTGTGTATGTCTGTGTGTACTCGTTCACCCTCTCTCTCTCTCTCTCTCTTTCTCTTTCTCTTGCCTATTTAGACCCCATTTCCGACGCGCGCGCGCGTACGCCTGCCACCCGTTACCATGACTCTTCGCTAGATTTTCCGGGGTAATAAAGCCTTCTAACCCGCCTCTTTTTATATACGATGATTGTAATATTTCGCGCACTTTGTTATTCCTTTCGTTTAATCTTCACTTTGTTATTTTCAATCTTTCAAAATTAGCTCGCATCGTTATTGCACTACTGTGATAAATAATCAGACATCAGCAAAAAAAATCCTTTTCTTGAAAATTGAATTATTCACATAACTATAATTGCATCAGTATATAAAAGTTAAAATATTCTAGACAATGTTCGACTTTGAACGATAAAAATTTATCAATAAAAGTCTGTCTACGCAAATCACTCTAATAAACTAAAAATGATAGTTAAAGATATTTTAATCAAATACATGCACTTGATATTCTAATCAAATATATGTAGGTGAAGACAAGATACTTTTTTAAATATTTCTGAGACTTATACCCCTCTGTTGGTCAACGCCGAAAATTACAAAGTACTTGTAAGTTTCGCTCCACATTCAATCTCATAAGATTAATTATCTTCAAAACAACAAAAAATTCTTGAGAGCAGCCTAAATCATCTGAATTAATTTTTAGAATAACTAAAAGCACCGTCGCAGACGGTCGTCTCTTCATTTTCCGAAAATAAAAAAAAAACAACATACACACAAGCATCAAAGAGGAGAAGAGTAAGCTGCAACTCGGCTCGCAGCTTGGCACATCATATATTCACCCTCGGCGTGCTTCATCTGCGCCCGCGTATAATGCGAATTGAGAGTCGCGCCGGAAGTGGGCTGTGAATGCAACGCGCTCGCGAGTGAGAGAGAGAGAGAGTCGGCCACCCCTTAAAGCAAGCAAAAACGTACAACCCTCGCGCAAAGCAACAGAAAGAGAGCCATTATACCGAGGCGTCACGCGGAGACAATATTATGACGGCTCCGTCGAAGAAGCACAAGGTCTTCTTCCTCTTCTTTTCTCTCGCTCTTTTTTTATCTTCTGCAAGCTTACTCTCGTTCATCACCTTCTTTCGCCCACGCAACGAGTCTGCTGCAGGATGTTTTTTTGTTTTCTTTGTTTTGTTTTTTTTTTTTGTTTTGTTCTTATATCTTCAGCGAGGGTGGCTGTATTTACTACTTTCGTTCTTACTCGGATTTTATGATTCATCTCATTCTCTCTATGAGCGTTTGATGTTACATGAGCTTGACGCTTTAATAATCGCCATTTGAATTTTCAAACGCGTACTTGTACTTTTCTTCCGTATATACGGTAAAAGTTTTTTTTTACGAGTTATTACTTTTTTGTACAGTCAATTGGATGTTATTTTTTCAAAACATATAAAAAAAACTCAATTAATCGCATCAAAAGCTGAAATTTCAATCCGTATCTCAATGTCGACATCATCCACGAGATATTTACCCACCCACATGATCAAGACGTCTGCGAGAGGCAATAATCTCCGACACGGTGTGTGTGTATCCTTCTTTTCTCGCACCCCGAACGCATACAATTCTCATTTTGCAGGCTACTGTAATACATGCATGCGGATGTTTTGAGACCCCCTCTCGCGTGCCCGCATTCAAACGTGCTATATATGTACCTACGCGTGACGTCTCTGTTAAGGGTTCTCTCTCGTTTTTTTTTCTCTTTCTTTTCTCTGTCTCTCCGCACTTTGCACTTCATGCTAATTCCATCGATCCGCTTTTTAAGCCCCTTCTGGCGAAGGGCTTATATGCGCTGATCATCCTACAGGGAGAGAGAGAGAGGGAGAACTCGAGAGAGAGAAAAATAAATTGAGAATTTGTAGGGTGCCAATGATGAACGGTCGCGTGATGAGTTTATTAAGATGTTGACGTTGATTATTTCAGCGGAAATTAAAATCTTGAATAATTATTGCTTCTTGGAAGTAAGCAGATACTTTTTTTGAAAGTTCTTTTTTTCTTTTTTTTTTTGTGTTATATATGCAATTGTGAATTATTCATAAAAATGTCAAATTATATTTTCATTCAATTGCAAGTAACATCTCATGAGCTTATCCATTAATTGAATTTCGTTTCGCGTGGCACTCACATTGCTCTGCATTTTCTGTTAATCTTTATAAAATTTATCAACACTTTTTTATACACAAGTAATTAGAGTTTTCCGATACAACCACCAGAGGTACATCAGTATTAACAGCACCTAATCAAAAAACTTTTGCGTAACCATTAAAAGTATTGTTTTATAAAATATTAAATATACGAAATATTTGAAATAATTGTTACATTTCAAAATAACAAGATTTTCTTTGAGTGAATATATTTTATGTATTCCTGAAACTTTCGTTTTATTCTATTAATTTATTTGTATCAATTATTCTACACATAATAAACAGCTTTAACTATATTATATCTCTAACAAGTACATAAAAGCTCGATTCGAAGATAGGCATCGGATTTTAAAGCAGAAAAACTCACAATTGTATATTGTCGCACAGACACGAGCAATACGAAAGGTAAACAAGCAAAAAGGCACGATATATTGAGGGAGCTATATACTGCGAACATTGAGTGTATCAACGTCGCTCTATTCAGAGCTCGTCTCACGTATGACGCGATTTGATTGCAGCATTTGATAACGATGCTCTTTGCGCGATTGAAAGCCGTTTAAGTGGCGCGACTCCGCGCGTCGTCGTCTCGTTCGAGCACCTCGATTCAGGACACCCTTTTCCAACCGAGCGTGGCTTTAATTAGCGCGCAACCATCTTCTGTATAGTTTTTTTTTCGTTTTGTGTCGATGAAGAGTTAAATTTGTCTGTTTGCAGTGTTTGGATTTTTATTTCAAATTGGCTGATAAATTGGTTGAAATGGTTCGAGATTGGTGGCGTGTATGCTATTTGATTTATATTCTAATATTAAAATCAATGTCTTAGTACTATTTCGCTAGTAAAAAAAATATTCTTTCCAATAAATCCAACAGATTAGAGCACTAGTAATCATAGGTTGTCGTTCTATTTTTCGATATCATAAACATTATATTAATGTTTTAGACTATTAAATAAGGCGTATTTGACATTAGCATATATATATAGCGTTTTATAACAATCGTAATTTCTCAAATCGACACACCATACCACGAGCGTCATAATCCCTCAACAAGTGCATTAGAATTATAATTCGCGATGAAAGACGAACAAAATCCGCCGGAAGGCACGAAATCCGAGCTGCGAGCAAATGAGAGCGGCAACAACTGGCGCGCGAGCGCGACAAATAGCAATATAAGCGTGGAATTAGCCCACGGCAGCCACAACGATCAACGCAAAAAAAAAACCCCTTTTAACCCGAAAGCCGCCTGCGGCAACGCTTCTACCCTCCCCCTGCTATAAATGACGACGACAATGCGAGAAACCAGTTCGCGCGCGGGGGAAGTTGCTCGTTCAAACTATATCGCTGACGTCGAGTGTCCGCGCGTTTCGTTTTCCTTTTATGCGCGCCACATAGCGTCTTCGAGAGTTCGTTTCGGGTTTTTTTTTTACTATTTATTTTTTGTTTTGTTTCTGCGGTTGTTATTGTTTAATGCCAAAAGCTTGTCAACTCGAGAGCACTGGCTTGTCATGCGACAACGCGGGGGTACTTCACTTGTCGCGTTCCTTTGTTTTCGAAACTGTCACTCTTTCGAGACATTTTTTTTTCGCGTGTAATAATTTTTTTATTTTCGGACTCTAATGAAATAACAATTACCTAGACATATTTTTCGTTTAGTATAGCGTACTTGAACTGCAAGGCGATGTTTTGGATTCCCCGGAGAACTCAAATATTTCCCCAAATTAGAGCAGACGACACAGACCCGTGGTGATTGACTTGAGATCGTTTTTGGTGAAAGTTCCTCGTCAAAAGCGTTCCCCACCCGTCGAGCAACGTAACAATAGCCTGTCGAAAAATCATTCGCGCAGGTATATATATACCTATATATATATGGCGACGCACGAACTGTCTACTTTTACTACTGACTATTTGACGAGAGAGAGAGAGAGCTATTCAACGCGACCTGCACCGCCGCAGAATAAAAACTTTGAAACCACCATGACGACGACAGTATAGAGAGGTGCTGAAAGGATCAATTCTTTTCAATTTGGAATACGGTTATCCTTGAGTGTAGGAGAAAAATAAAAATAAGCGTGGGTAATAAACTAATTCACAAAAAAATTAAATAATCTAAGGAATTTTAATTAATTTCCAATCAGAAACTTGACTATTCAAGAAAAATTCCGATAATGTCTAAAGAATTAAAATTTAACCCTTCTTGTCTAGTTATAAATGTCATTCTCTAATTCTATATAATCAAACATTCCATCACTCAACACTCTCAATCTACCACCACCTCCTCTAATCGAATTTCCACGAAAAGCATCGTACGCAACCAAACGACCTGCCCACGCGGCAACCGACAACTGCATCTCATAGTCAGTCAGTCGGTAATCGCGAGAAAGAGAAAAAAGGTCGAAGCTTATATACACGAAGGTTATTTTCACCTGCCGCATAGTAGTGAGCTGCTACGGAATTACAGTCAGAGAGGGAGAGAGAGAGAGAGAGGAGAGAACTCTCGGCGCGCAGTCGAGATTGGCCGTGGGACATGTCACTCTTTCTCTCTCTCTCTCTCTCTCTCTCTCTCTCTCTCTCTCTCTTTTCGCCCCGAGGGGCTTTTCCCTGGACCCCATTCCACACGTCACGACGCCGCGCTGTTGAAACGAACTGACATGTCTTGCAGGACCCATGCCGGCTATATATTCGCCCTATTCGCCGTCCACCCTCCCTTATAACTTCTCACTACTCACTCGTCACAGCCGCGACCGCCGCCACCACCGCCGTCGCGGCTTTCTCACTTTCTTTATTACTCTCCGATCTCCGACGACGACGACGCCACTTTCTACGGGCTATGCGTGTGAGAAATGCTCGAGTTTTGAGGGTTGCATTTTACGAGAGTTTGCAGCTCTCCGCTTTTGATCTCGGCGCGTATAATCAAACTTGGAATCGATATGTGTGCGTCGCGAGAAATAAAATTTTCCAAGTCACAACGGCGCGTTTACGATATCACTCGAATTTCTTATTCCCTTCGATAAAAATGCGAAATCAACCCCAATGGGGATATTAATTTTACAACATATAACTTTTCCATCGCCACGACAAATCGTAAAAGTCCGCTTATCAATCTACGAAAAAAAAAGGCGATTTCAACACCACGCAATCCTTTGAAAGCCCATCCGCGTAAAAAGGGGGCATGCATTAATGTATAGTATCCATAATACATGTAACACATACTGCATCTCGCTGTATATACCTATACACCGAGCGCGACGTAAGTAAGTAAGTAAAGAAAAGGAGGCGTCGGCGTCGGCGTTGGCGGTGGCGGCGGAAAGAAGAAAAGGCTGTATATAGGGTGGCGGGCATAAATTACCGGACTATCGGGCGCAGGAGCCGTAAAAAAAGACTTGGCCCCGTGCGTCGGGATTTATACGGGCTTTCGTGCAAGTGACAGAAAAGCGCAAAAGAGTGCACAGCCTCCGTCGCCGGAGCTATATATAGGCGCGAGGAGGTATATAGAGGAAAAGAAGAAAAAAGCTCGTGGGAAAAGGAAAATAAAAGAGCGAAGATTCTCGATGGGCTTTTCGGTAATTATCGTTATTGGCTGTTAAATAATAATAAACATACATGCGTGCGCGTTATACGTGTACAACACGTATAGCCAATTAAAAACTGAACGCGTGCAGTATAGTGATTATAATTGAAGATCGCGTATCGGTGTATAGAAAAAAAAAATGAAGCCTTCGTGACAGATATGCGCAGCGCCGCACTGTATATTATACATCTGAGTGTCGTCGCTGTCTTCTTTCGTCCTCGGCGTCGTCGTCGTCGTCGACGCTCGCGTATAATTGAACTCGGAGGTAATTAACTCCCTCGCGTGCGCGCGCTCGAGCTTCGCCTCGTCGTTTTAATTACCGCTCTTTCTCTCTCTCTCTCTCTCTCTCTCTCTCTCTCGTCGCGTTTCATCGAGCAGCACAATCCCACTCCCTCTCATTTCTCTCTTTCTCTCACCCCATTACGTTATTTATTATAAATCCGATACGCGCGAGGGACTTACATATAAATATTTCTACCAATTCGAATGATTATGATATTATTTTTATCGACATGCATCGATTGCGAGCTTACAACGGCGTGCGATGAATAATAATAGCGAAGTACACTTTATCTATCTATCTCTCTCTCTCTCTCTCTCTGGCCTATATATAATAACGCACGCGTATATATATTGTGTATATCGCGATACAAATTAAATGTCTAGGCGCGTGCGCGCATGCGGATCTCGTTAGCGTCGCGAGGCGTGGATAAACCGATCGACGTATACGTAGAGGACGCGTTGATATGCTCACTCGGGTGTGCCTATTCGGCCGGCCTATATATATATACCTATACGCTATGTCAAACAACCGTTACCAATGCGATTATACTCATTATATTTCCCCCTTTTTTTTCTGCTGACTGCGATATATATAGATCGGAAATTCGACGATTGTTTCTCTCGCGGAACGAATTGATGCTGTGCCTTTAATTATTTTGATGGATATATCTCCGGAGAATTATGAATTGTCGTGGGGTGAGATTGATGGTTCACAGTTTACGATGTTTCGGAAGAAAAAAATGTATATATTTGTCGTATATTAAGTTGTTCGTTAACGATGTCAATCGGCGATTTTGCAGGTATCGTCGATCAACAGGGTCTTGCGAAACTTGGCCGCGCAAAAAGAGCAGCGCCAGCAGCACCAGCAACAACAGCAACAGAGCAGCGTGGGCGGCGTTGGCGTTGGCGTAGGCGCGGCCAGTCCAGCCGAGAGCGTTTACGACAAGCTGAGGTTGCTCAACGGCCAGACCACCGGCTGGCCGAGGCCCAACCCATGGTAAGAATTTTCAACCATATTTTATTACACTTTTATTTGCTGGAAAATTGCTGAAAAAAAAAATTATTGTTTGTTTGTTTGATTTAAGGTATCCGTCCGGAGCAGGCAGTCCTTTCTCTTCTTTACAACCGAGCTTAAGTCCTAGCCATTGTACGGCTTTACCTCCCGATCCCGCGGATATTCTTCACGCAAAGAAAGGTAAGTCTTCACCTTCACACTTCTTCTTTCGATCTTGACTTATATTGGCCATCGTCATCATCGAGAATAAACAAAAACGACTCTTATACAAGCCAAAAAAACATGACATCTCTGCCTTGTATTAAATTACGAAGAGAGAGAATAAAAAAGAAGAATGCCGGCGCCAGGCCTACGCATATAATGTAACTGGCATTCCGAGGGCGCGATCGCGATTAAAACGGCCGACGCGCCTGCGGCTCAGCCCTCGAACCGCAAAATCCGCAACGCGTATTGCCCGCCCACCATTGCGCTCTGCGTATATACGCGCGTGTATTTCTCTCTCGCATTGCTGCGTCGATTTTTTCTGCAAACCCGAGAACTCGCGCGCAATATATAGGCAGACTACTGCTGTTTGTTTGTCGAACTTTGCAAAATTGAGTTGAAACGTATTTTGAATATCAACGTTACTAATGTAGATAATAAGATATTAATTTATATACGTTATTTTAATTAAATTCTCTTATTAAATTTTTATATAATATTCTACGAATCCTATAAAATATATAACATTCGAAGTGATAATATATATCGCAAGACAAAACTCAAAGGATTTCATTAAAACGCAATATTATATGAGCTTTCATCTTTCGAACAAACAACATTCCATATATTATATTTATGTATGAAAATTCCATCTCGGTGCGTATTTCATCTCTCGTGTTGAAAACGCACTAAAGCAATGAAAAATTAAAAAAAATAAAAATAAAAAATAAGGAGTAAAAATATTAATATGAAAAGCCATACTGGCGCGCACAGACACGTCAGCCAACCGCCGCACAATGACCATATTATCAGAGAGAGAGAGAGAGAGAGAGAGAGAGAGAGAGAGCGCGCGAGCGTTTGTAGTCCAAGGGGGTACAACACATACACACATACATATACAGAGATATAAAGCCTGCAAGCGGCCTCGGCATTGCACGGCTGGGTAATCGCGTGTATGACCGCCGCTAGTAGGCGCGCTTTAATTAATTAATCCAACACAAAACGCCCTCACACACATAGGCATATACAGACACACACACACACGGATACACGATACACGTTGCTACTAATATCCATGTAATTCGCGAAGCGCGTCCTTTTGAGCCCATTGTTGCAAACGCGCCATTGCTATTATGCACGCCAGGCTGGACGCTCGAGAGCTGCCCTAACTGTGATACGCGACGAGCTCGAAAGCCGCACAGGCTGGCAAAAATCGTGTTCCTGCGTATACTGTACATGTAGGAGGCTCGGTATTAAAGCAGGTGTTTATGATATTTTGGTCAGTGCTGGAACATTGCAAGAAGATATAAACCGATATAATGATATTGTTTATTCAGATATTCTCATGATAATACTATCAGCCTTTTTGTTCGAGATGAAATCATTTTTATGATTTCTTGAATTACAATAATGATGTCTAACTGTGAACCAAATGAAAAAGGTTTGACTAATATAACATACACATTAAATAATAAGCTGATGTATACAGAACATATTTTAGCCTTTTTCATTGAGGTTCACAGTTCGAATGTTAAGAGCATAATTATTCCAATTTTCTCAATTTTAAATTCACACTTTTTGATTCTCAAGTACCTTACTCAATATAAACATTTCATTAATTTTATTCAATCTACGACACTCGCGTAGCCATCTAGCGACAGCATCTGAAAAGTTACAAAGAAAAACAAGTGTATGAAAATGCAAAAAAAAAATTGTACAGCAGTATATCGTGCAAGCATGAGCGCAACATTCGATACCTTTCGGCCTTGCTCTTCGGAACGTCAGCAAACTGTCGAGCTCTCTCTCTCTCTCTCTCTCTCTCTCTCTTTCTCGTGTCCCTTTGGCGGCGGACATCAAACGCAAAATTTCTTTTCCCTTCTCTCTCTCCCGGGGAGTGTCACTGGCAGCGTCGACAGCCACCCCCGAGAGAAAGGATCTTCTCGCGTACACGGCTTTCCTATGTGTATACGTATATACACACATACACACTGTCCCACGGCGTTTAAAAATATCCGTCGAGGCTCGCTTCGGCGGCTCTAGTGTAATTTTAGCGCGGAACGATAATCGATCGACGATTTGCCGTATAGACGCGACGGGTCTATTACACGTCTATATACTGCCGCTTCATGCTCGCTACTTGCTATACCGCCCGCGCCGCCGCTGACGGTGATGGGGTGAACGTATTACGCTGCAGTTTTCTCTTTTTTTAAATGCCTCTCCGCTCTGATATCGACTGTTTTTTGCCAAATTTATCATATTCTATCATCGATAATATACACACCAACGTATCGGAAATATATATACATTGATATTTCGAGGGTTAGCGTGAAAATAAACTTAATCAGCGTTCGTTCGGGACGTAATTCGGCATCAAGAGAAGAAACGTGTTTTTTTTTTCTTTCATTCGAGGGGGGGTTTTTGGCTCGCTCGTTTATTCGTATTCCGTACTCACGCGCGGGAGGGAGGCACAATCAAATATGGTAACTGTTGCGGTAGCTCAAGCGCACGCATATGGGCCCTCGGGGGCCGGATTAGCTTGCTTTGCGCGCGTGCTGGCCGTTTATAGGATAACCCACGATTCTCGCACGCCTGATTCTGTATATATATATATCTGTCTATCACCCTTACGCGCTTTCTGTCTTTCTTTTTCTTTCTTTCATTTATTTATCGATGATATTTTGAAGTTCGAGTAAGTAAAAAGAAATTAATGTCGGATGTTCAGTTTCGTGTTCATGGGCTTTTGATTGTTAGAATTTTTATTGGATGTTTATTAAGTTCACTCTGAAAAATATGATTTAAAGATATGTATTTGCTTGATCGCGACAAATTGACGAGATTAAGGGCTGTAGCGTCACCGCTGATGGTATGTATAATTGGTTTTTATTTACGTAATAGAGATTCAAATATTTTACGTTTTTTTTTGAACTTTTCTAAACAACATGTACATTTATTAATTTCGGAAATATCAAACGATGCTCCATCTAGCGAGATAACAATGAACAACATTTTCAAAAAACCATCATCCTTAGTTTTCTTACAATTAATAAATTACAACAGCCATTACATCAACACTCAAAAAAAGAACCAAAAAAAAAAAAAAAACGCGCGTAGAGAACTAAAAAACAAATCAGCATCTTTCTTCCGCAAGCTCTTCAAGTTTCAGCGTGTAGCGTTTGCGTTTGTAGCAGATACGCGCCTGCGGGGGCTTCTTCTTCTCTCTCCTGCGAGCGAGAGAAGGGTGCAGAGAGTTCGGCGGCGCAAAGCCAAGGGAAAGCAGATTACGCCGCAATCATCGCGCGCACTCGATCCGCCCCCCTGGCTATCCCGCAGCGCGCGTATATATATACTATGTACAGCCCAAATTCTAAACTTCTTTCGGGAGTTTAGATATCGCGCGAGTTATTACTTCGCTCAACTGCCGTTGAGACACGTCGTGCTTTTTTCCTCCTCTTTTTCTACGGATTTGTTTGAAGTTTCTGAGAAAGTTTGTTGAGGGACGAGCGTTTATAAACTTGGATTTACTTTATTTCTTTTGTTTGATTCGAATTACATTGAGAACTTGCGATAGAGTTTGAATTTAAAGTCGAATCGAAATCTATATATTGTTAATCCGTTTATAAGTAATACACGAAGGACCCTTTTCACATAAAATTGTAAAAAGAAAAATACGACAATAACAAAGCGAAAAAAAAAAGAATAACACGACAAAGTCTGTTATAAAGCAAAAAGCTCGCGTTATAAAATTCCATAACTCGGCGCGTTTAATCTTCAGCAATAATAGCGCGTTTCGCTGTGTACGCGCGCGAGGAAAAGAAGCCGATGGAAATCCCTCAAGGCTTGCCGCGCGCGCCACGGAAAAGTTTCTCTCCTCAAAGTATTCAAGCTCTCCTGCGAACTCGATAAAAAGAATCCCTCTTTGTTCGGCGTAGAAAAATCGCATCGAGAGAAAGGGAAAATCCCCGCGCGTAGAAGCAAAAAAAAAGTTGCATATGCGTTATTGAAACAGGAAGTCTCGTATAAGAAAAGAGGAGTAAAAAACAATAGGAGAGAGAGAGACCCTCCTTGGGACAAAAAAAAGAAGAAAAAAAAAATACAATACGCGTACGCCCCCGCGACGACGTAGACGAGCCACAGGAGTCGCGAGTCATTGTCACGTACGTTAAAGCACACCGAGGGTATTTTTTTTTCTTGTGCCCTTTATGCCGATTGCCGGGCAAACGACGAGACGAACTCTCACTCGCGTGTACTACTCTTTTTTTTATTTCAATGGCTCGTCCTTTTGTGCGCGATGCTCTTTTCGAGGACTGACTCTCGCCCGCGAGTTCTCTCTCGGTTGCTTTCCAAGTTATATGCTAGAGTTTCGACTGATTCTTTGATGGGAGGGAAAAGATTAGACTCTTTTGATTTCAACTTCTACGGATTTGGAATGAAAATTTATTGTCTGGTTAATCAATTTCGTCTTGATAGTGAAATTTCAAAAAACTAATTAAGTGTTTCGAAACATCAGTAAGATCAGTAGTCAATCAAAATATATCTAAATTATAGACAGTAAACGTTTTAAATAAAAAAAAAATGTTGCAAGACAATACTTACAATTTTCAATTTCGGAGCCATCATACGATACTCCATGTAGTGTGATAATAGTGTACGAGCTTTTTGAAAATCCATCATCCTCAGTTTAAATGCAACTAATAAATTATATAGCTGTCCATCAAATATCACCATCAACGCCATTATTCAAGAATAAAACACCGCAGAATAATTACTTTAGCGCACGAAGGTCGGAAAGAAAGAAAAAAGAACAAACAATCTACACCTCATCAAAACAAAGTCTATACACTCCTCCTACGCAGTAAAAAGTTCCATAGATACACAACCCACGCCCTCGAGAACTGCAGGCGTGTATCTCGAGTTACGCGCGCGTACATCGCAAAGTGCGCATATCGCGTGAAGCTTCTTGGAGGTCGCGTTATGTATTGTTTCGTTACCCACCTACTTCGCAATATCCCGCCTTTTTTATTTTCCTTGTGCTACACCGACTTTTCTTTTTCCTTTGCGTGACGCCCACCCGCGCGCAAGGGGGGAATGGAACGCGATAAAGAAATCGAGACAATGAGCTTGGGTTTCCCTGCGCGAGGTGTGAAAAATTAGCGCGCGCGCGCGACCACATGAAAGACTCGTACAAGAGCTCAAGGCGAACCACCAGCTTTCCTTTCTTCTCGCGCAGCTCTCCTCTGGGACTTTATTATTCGCCTCAAAGGTATAAATTTTTCAAAGAGCTGCCGTGCGATGCAAAATGGATGATAATTCATACGTAAATATGACGGTTGGCTACACACTACACCACAAAGCTAAAAGAAGATTTGCGTATCGCGAAGATCCTTACGTATATACCTTTGACAAAACAGCCGTAATGATGTCACAACAACAGCAGCAACGACGACGAAATATCCAATGGGACACTATGAGATAGTGCAGCGCGCGAGAGGCGAAAACCGCAAAAACAGGAGGGTCCTTGTTCGAGTGCCGACCCCATTTTCACAATATCTTGGGATCTACATATATACTTCGCGGCGACCGTCGACGCAGTCTCCCCGATAATTACCGTCAGATAAGGAGCATGCAGCACACATATAGTACATCTATATATCTGTACATATATATATATGCATTGGATGCTCGCAGGTCAGTGAGCTGTCGTCGGGACTCAGCGTCACGTATATACTACGTCGCTCGCGCGCGCACGAGCTTATCGGCTTCGTCAATCGCGACCTCCCCGTGCTCTCCGGTTACAATCTCTCTCTGTCTCTACTCGCTCGCGGTTGCAGGTTGCCGTACCAAGATCTAAACTTGGGATAAAAATGTACATGCTGCACATGCGGGGTTGCACGACACACGAACTTATGTATATTGTATGTATATCTTTTGAAAATCGCTCGAGCTCGCCGTATGTAGTTTAGCGGTGGGCTGACGCGTTGTGTGGTTTTACTACTAGCGCGCGAGAGTCGCGGACGACTATATATTATGATGACTGACAGACGAATTAATCGCGGTAATTTTGGAGGCTTTAGTTTTCTTCTTATTGGATATCGAGTATGAAAATCGAGTGATTACGTTTGATTGACGTGCGTATGCAATTGTACGCGTGCATATATATAAAAATGATTCTTTTTTTTGAGAGCTTAGCGAAATAAAGTTATCAACAAAACCAGCGAGAAGAAAAAAACAAATAAAAGCGTTGACATTTTCTCTCTCCCTAAATCCATCAATTCTATATCGAAACAAACGAGAGACCAAAAAAAAAAAGAGAGTCGGAACAAACCAAAGCATATCGACAGGAAATTCATCAAACAAAGCTATCGCGCAAAAAAAAGCAGATTTGAATCAGCGTTAGCTCGCGTGTATATGTGTGTGTATGTGTGCGGGGGGGGGGGGGTATTAATATTTCCGAACGAAAAGGCAGACTGGCAGCGGCGAGCGCAAATTTGTAGGCTTGTCATGTACAGCCAATCGCAACCGCGATCCTCCGTTTGTTTCCAATACACACGTACACACACACACACATACACACACATACATCTGCTCTCTCTCGACGTGTCCGAGGATGTAGCAATATGAGAATTTATCGGGGCCGATATCCATATACAGCTCGAATCCTCGTATATAATCGGCTTTGTACGCGCGTACTGTATATATGCACGTATATGTATATATCTATAGCAAAGCTCCCAAAAACGAAATCGTTTTCGCTTTGTGCATATTGCGAGCCGCGAGCCGCGATCATTTTCCCCCGGATTAGTTCTTCTTCGCTGTGCTCTTTGTTCAGCGCGATCGCTCGCGCTTTTTTTTTTCTCTCTCTCTCTCTCTCTCTCTCTCTCTGGCTCCTTTTCAAAGTTGCGCACGTTCGAATTGTGCTTTTTTTTTAAACGATTGATTTGCTCATCGCGGCTCGCGATACGTTCTTTTTTTTCGTGATTCTTTTTGACGGCCAACGATGTATGAAGAATGATTTGGAAAATAGTGCGCTCTGATCGACACGTTAAATCTCCGTGTTTCTTTTTTTTGCGGCAAATATACGTCGTTTATTGCGGATGTACAGTAATAAAGGTGGAAACGCAACTAATAAAAGTAATAAATCAAACACAAGCTTACATAAAAGAAAAACAAAACGATCGTCACCGACCAAACAAGCTATGAACGAGCCGTTAACACTCGGCTAAAGTATTCTCTTGCAATTTAATGACAAGCACGCGCCTTGCGAGTCAAGAGAGAGAAAGAGAAAATATATAACACACTTGCGGTTTACCGATCGGTATGCTCCCTCGGCCCTTCGGCGAAAAGTGTCATTCTCTCTCTCTCTCTCTTGATGCGGTGCGCCAACTCGTTGAAAGTATCTTGAACGCACTTTCGAGATCGAATTACCTGCCTGCCTGCCTGCATAATCGTAAATTCCTTGAATTATCCTTCGATCGTTCTTTGATTGAACGCCGATGCGAAAAAAAAACCTGTCGGGACGCAGTTTGGTTGACCTGGCGAACGAAATATACGGATGTTCTATAACACGATTAGACAACGTAGTTATATTGAAGTTAATGTTGCGAGACGCGAGATGCAAGTGATTTTTCTTATTGCACAATGAAAGTCCATTAATAAAAGTGTCTCGCGTACAATTGAAATAATCAATCGGTTAGTCTTCCTTATTATACAAAATAAGTGCGCGTGAGAGAGAAAGTCAAGATATGACGGGGTTATAATCGAGAAGAGCGATTCTTCACGCTATCGTCGATGCTTCAACGACATAATCAAGCACATCCGATCGCTCACAATATATATACGTATATACAGAGAGAGAGAGAGAGAGAGAGAGAGACCCCCTCGGATATATGTACGACACAAAGGCAAAGCATCTCCTTCGTTTCCTATTGTTTCGCCACCCTCTCTGTCTCTCTCTCTCTCTTTCTCGTGAGCATACATCACATAATGGATGCCGAAACGTCGAAGCATCGACGGCGTAGACGTCGACGCAGAAAAAGGAGGGGTGTATACGAGAAAAATGACTTCCTTTTTTTTGCCGCCACCGCCCCGATGTTTTTTTCTACGCGCGCGCGCTCGTATCAAGTACTCTCGAGCAGGTGCCGATATGAGAAGTCAAAAAGAGGGGTCTGTTACAAGTTGCAGTTTCCGATTTTTTATTTTGATGATCGACATTTTATATTGCACGTGTTTCTTTCATTTAAAATAGGAAATGTAATTTAACTTTTATTTCAAGTATGCTAATTATCCAACAACAAAGTTGCCAATTTTACAGACAGTTTCGCGTTATTCGAAAGCAAAAGCTCACGCGTAAAATATACGTATACGAATTTCGAATAACAATCTTACCCCTAATAACAACAAAGGGCCTTGGAGTATAATTTCTCAAGCTCCGTGCAGCTAAAGTGTTACATTCCCAGCTCGCTTACCTGGGGGGAGACTTTGAACGGCCTCCCGCTATTTTCTTAATCTCGATCGGCCGAGCAGGGAAACAAAACGCGGATAAACAACGGGAGAGCACAAAAAAAAATCCACGGCACCCTGTGGACTTTGCACATGTGCGTCGCCCCGACGATATGAGAGTGCTGTGGATTTTTGCGTACACGACAGGGTTGCTATATGTTTGCGTGTATTTGAGCTGAGCGTAAATTACTGCGATTGCAGTGGATTTTGATTGGAAATAGGTTTAATCTTCGATAGTTGCAGTTTTCTTTTGTCAATGCAAAATCTTGTTTTTTTTAGGTATTATGAAGTTATTCCTTGTGGTCGATAGAGGGACAGGTGGGCAAAGTAATATTCGGTTAAAATCGTTTTATTAGAAATTTATAACAGTGGCTTCTATTCGAGAATACATTGAATTTATATTGTATGTCTATATTAGAATGGATTTGTGTGGAAGTTTCATTAACTTATTGAAATTTTTTTTAAAGAATGTAATATTTATTCGCGAATCACAGTTTGAATAACATTTATATCATCGAAACTACCTTGCTATACAGTTGTTTATGTATACAATATACAATGTATCTTTTACGAAGTCTCAAAGAAAGTTTAATTATTTCTATGACGATCTATTCCTATCAAAATGAAAAAATCTCTTAATAAAAGCGAACAAAATTTACGAGTACAGAGTTGATGTACGCGGACATTTAAAGTGGCAGTATACGTCTCGCACGCGGCCACTGTCGGTCGCCGCATGTGGTTGCGTATCACGCGGCGATTCCCAAGAGAACAATCGCGTGCGAAAAAATTTCTCGCCACTATATGTGCGTCGGCATTCAGCGTGTAAAACGCTTGTGTCCAGCCTCCACTTTTGTACTGAAACAATGCTTATACTTGACATAATAGCCACTCTCATCTTTTATTCTCTCTCTCGGATTTTTTTTTTCGCAGCGTCCGTCAGGTGTCGTAAAAAAATCGATAGTTTGTACTTGAGAAAAAAATGCTTTTAAAAGTTTTAAGTACTTATAAATTAGTGTCGTGTGTATTTTAGTTCATATTTTGAATTGGATGTAAATTATTAATTAACAAAGCGCATCCAGTTACTGAATTTGATGAACGAACATGGCCGTATAAGTTTAATTAAGAGATCATACCGAGTGAACTGGCATTAATAATCCAGCATTTAATTACAACAATTAAAAACCACAATTTAACAAGCATATAGGATCATAAATAACGAATCGAGTTAATTATGAAAAAAAATAACTTATGTTACAAGATACTTGAGCATTCACACGCACTGCCGACGACAGATGCTCGGCCTTGCGCCTTTTTGAATTTCCAATTTTTCTCGAATTCCGCGACACACGAGACTTCCGCTCGCACACGCATCCTACCTAAAGCCCTCGGATTTTTATCTTGTCTAAAATTACCTTCTCGTATCGTTCGAGGCGCACCGCATTGTCTTTGCAAGATGGATGAGTTTGCCTTTTTTATATTTTCATATAATTAACACGTGTGCGTTGCATACAATGCGTTTTCGACGAAGTCGATGTTAATCTCCGCGTATTATATGCACCGCGAAACGTTAAATCAATGTATAGTTATATTTTCACGGAGTAATTAATTATATATATATATATATATATGCAGGTGTCGATTGCTTCGAACGATTGTGAAAAGAAACTACATACGTAATTCGAACTGAAATAATGAGAATTCGTGCACATACTGCACGTCGCAACAAACAATTTTGATCGCCCTTTTTTTGGTCTAACAATAAATTTTTCCAACAAAGGAAATAAAGAAAAAAAAAAACAAAAGATCGCAGAAAAAAAGGGAGGCTGGCGAGTAATAAACATTCAGCGATGCGCCAAGTTAGTCGGCGCAAACACGCTGGGCTTGTTTTCGGAAACGAAAGTTTTCAACCCTCGGTGTCTTCCGCGGCTATACCGGCTGCGGCTCTCCCCATTGGCCGGCGGCAGCTGCGCGATATTCTCTTCGGCAACCCCCTCTATTCGCGAAAATCTCCCCCTCCCGCTTTTCGCAGGATATTAATTTTTCCGGAAGTTGCTCCGTCTACTCTTTCTCTCCCTGCAAATTTTTCCTTTACGTCGATCTCTCTCTTCTTTTTTTGTTCTTATACGTCGAGAGAGTTTTTTTTCTTTCGCTGCGCGATGGCCGAAGAAATTGCGATAAGAGATTAGTAAGAACGAGCTGATGAGAATCGCGGTAATGAGATTGAATCGATTGCTATCTCATTATCATTTTCTTTTTTTTTTCTTACTTCTGAGTACGCGGAACATGATGGAGCGATAATTAAAAAACGCGAAATAAACGCCGTTTAATATTGAGATTAAGTTTTTTTTTAAAACTTTTCTTCAATTTTCCTTCAACATTGAAGTCAATTAATTTTGATGAAATACGGAAACAATCGCGACATTCGCAATTAAATTATATATTAAATTAAGTTTATTACCTCTCCCTACCCTCAACTAATGCTTAAAATTAATTTAGTGAACACGCGGCACATAATAAGAACAACCCTGGAGTTAGCCAGCAGAGTCAGCCAGTGAGCCAGAAAATCGCATTAACTAATCGCACTAATTAAACCATCAATTGCAACTCCGCACACTTGATCCTCGACAAAGTAAAATATCGAAAGCACGCAAAAACAACAATATAAAAAATTTCACGTGACATCACAACTTTCAAGGAAGAAGTTCTCCTTCCCTTCCTCCCAAAAATAAAAGTGAAAAAGAGTATGAGGTATAGAGAACATCGGTGTGTCCGAAGGGCGCCAAGTCTGAAGCGGAAGTGGCCGGTGTGCGCAACGCGTATACGTATATATAGCGGGCAGTCGAAAACTTGGCAGAGCGGAAGCGCGTTATATGCGGCCGGTCAGCTATAGCACCCCGATTTAATTGGTAGCTCTCTCTCTCTCAGTCGCGTTCAGATTTAATTATGCCGCTCGATTGGTCGAGCTAGCGTCCAGTTCCTCCCTCTATATATATCTCTCTCCCTCTGAGCGAATATTGCTCGCCAAGCCTCTCTCTCTCTCTCTGGCTTTGATGTCCGTTTAGCGCGTTATGGGGGAATATGCAAAGCGCAAGAGCTCATGCCTATAGCTCGGATTACTTTTCTAATTATGCCGCGTTAATCCGATTGATTATACTGTATACGTGAGGTTGTGCGTTGTTCTCCCTCTCTCTCTCTCTCTCGCTGTGAGTGCTAATCCGTTTTGTTGCTGTGTAATTGATTGGATAACCGCGTATACTTTGGGCATTGAATTGACAACCAGTATGATATTCCGTTACAGTTTACGTTAGTATTTCGATCCAAAATGAATTCTTATTAAAACCTTCGTGAAGAATTTATTTCATCTGCGTCCAATATTGTTAATATTTCATTTTTTTTCGCAGAAAGCGATAGTATTCGCGCGTCTCGATCGTCGGGAATGAGAAATACTGACTCGGCGTGAACTCGAGACGGCGCCCCCACGATAATCGCCATGGAAATGAGGAAGCCTTATAGCGCGCATTCCGCTACGCAGTATTATGGCATGAGAGAGAGAGAGAGACGATCCCCTTTTCTCTCTCTATATCTATATATCTCTCACTCACGCTCCGTCAGCGGCTATATATTCCTCGAGCTTCTGCGAATTGCGAATCTCGATATATAATTCGCGGTTTTAGAGACAGCGATCGTCTTGTCGCTTCTCGGCACGTACAGATGCGCGATTTTCTGCATTGTAATCCGATAAAGGATATACCTGTGTAACGGTTCACTAAAGTTTCGTGTCGTACTGTTTCTTCAGTAAATATTTTTAAAAAATTTGGTTTTTTTTCATAGCCGATAGAGGGACTCGTCGACAGAGTGATAGGCGATTGAAATTGTTTCTATTGAATATTAATTAGGGTAGCTTACACTCCAAATTGTTAATGTTTAATGCGTGGTTTGTGTTCTGATTGATGAAAGATTGATTTCTAGCTGTTATCTTATCGTATTTTCATTGCTATAACAGTATTTCATTAAAAATTGAGGGTTCACTATTCATTTACGAAACGCAATTCAAATGACAGCTATATCATTAAAATTGTTTTATTATACTTTTCAAGAATTAATGTACAGAATATACAGTGACATGAGAAAGAGAGCCAAAGAATTCTCACAGCACGTAGTCTCTTTCTCGATGTCACGAAGCCCCTGAAGGTTCCAAAATCCAATTCAGATTTCGCGTCTCCTTCAAGGATTAAGAGCGAGAATGAATCTATCGCCAAGAGGGGCAACCTGAGCAGAAGCTCCATAGGTATTAGTAACGGCGGTGTAGCTCGAGCTCAAAGGCACAACCTTAGCTGGGTTATCCAGTTGGTATTGCACCTGAGCAAGAGGCTGGATTTCAATTTTCGGTGCAGGAGCCACGAGTTTCTGTGGCCTGGCCTCAGTCTGAATGGTCAATCTGTTCTCTCGCAGAGGAACGACCGGAGCCACAGCTTGGACTTGAAGGTTACCAGGCGCAACCTCGAGTTTCTGCAGAGGTGCGTAAGCGTAGATCGGTCCACGAAGTGGCTCGACATTCTCGGCGCGGATCTTGGCGAAGTAAGCCATCGCCTCGAGATCCTGACGACTCACGTAGCGGACGCGCTGAAGTCGTCCGTCCGGAAGCGCCACGTAATATTCGCCGCTCTCTTGTGGCTGTTGTTGCTGCTGTTGCTGGCTGCGCTGCTGGTTGCGCGGCTCGTCTATGTCACCTTCTTCCTCGTCCAGCTCGTTAGCTGATCTTACTTGTTCGGTCTGAAATGTGAAAAAAAAAGGTTCTGTTTCATCACAATCTACCAGCTACGAGAAGATCGAACGCTAATTTTACAGTAGTAAATCAAGAACGATAGCGAGTTCCGGCAAACAAAGTGTACAACAAAAGAATCGCAAATCAAAACAAAACGAATTACCTCTGGCTCAGCCTCGGTGATAGGCTCATCGGTCTCAGTGGCAGTGGCAAATTCCGTGGTGGTCGGGTAATCCGGTTGACCATACTGTTGCTGGGGTTGCTGCGGGGATCCGTATGAATTCTGAGGCTGCTGCTGTTGTTGCTGCCTAGCCGATGCTGCTCCGTAACCTTGCTGAGGTTGCTGAGGTGCTGGTTCACCGTATCCCTGTTGAGGTTGCTGAGGTGCTGGTTCGCCGTATCCCTGCTGAGGTTGCTCCTGTTGCCTGGCGAATTGCGAATTTCGGAATCTCGAGGGCAAATTCTGACGCGGCGATGGGCCTTGTTCTCCAGGTGCTCCGTACTGTTGTTGAGGTTGTTGGGCTGGAGGTCCGTATTGTTGCTGAGGTTGCTGAGGCGGAGGTCCGTACTGTTGCTGAGGTTGCGAAGGTGGACCGTACTGTTGTTGGGGTTGCTGAGGTGGTCCGTATTGTTGTCGAGGTTGCTGCTGCTGCTGTTGTCTTTGAGGAAGAGCACGCTGACGTTCGGGTAGATTGAATGCTGGACCATCGGGCCTCCAGCCGCGAACTGCGTATGGTCCCGATGCGGAAGAGTCTGGGTATGGTCCCGATGCGGAGGAGTCTGGGTATGGACCCGACGAAGCGTCTTGCTGACGGGCGAAGAAATACTGGTTTTGGCGATTGGATGGCGGCTCGGCTAATGCCACTGCCGCGACGAGAGCGAGACTTAGGAAGACCTATTGTTTTTGAAGATACGGCGTTAATGGTTTTTGAAATTTTTCTAATAATCTTTAATAATTAAAGCGTCCCAAATTGCGTAATGTGAAATTATAAGTTAACATTTATCGATAATTATACTTGTACAGTGGACTTTCATATTTTCAAATTCAATAATTTATTATAAAAAAAATATTTAAATTCTGAAAAAACGATGAAAATTTCACTTGAAATCACTTAAACTTCTCAGCACAGACATGCGCAATAGGCGCATTGGACACTGCGCATACACGCGGCGAATAAGAATCGAAAGCGAAATCTGATGTCGAAAATATGTATGGGTCCGTTAACGCAACTGCGTGTGATACCTTCATGACTACGTTGGTTCGTTGTTGTACACGGTGCAACGCTGTCGAAGCAACTGATTGCCGAACGTCTCGACTCGTTGGATTATATATACTTGTTGTCGCTACGGCCGCGCGCTGACAAGGCGCGTCTCGAATGCGTAAACGTCGCGTGGAGCGAGGCGTCGCACACCGGCATTGGCCTCGTATAAGAGAGAACCGACGACCACCCGAAAACGAAAAAAAAAAATTTTACCTTCGCCGCAGACGATTTCATTCATTAGTAAATACCTGAGAGCGAGAGAAAGAGAAGAGTGCCTTCGCGTGTTTGCACGCCAACGAATTTAGCCGATTTGCGCGGGTATGAGGAGCTGCTACTTAAGGATTCTGTCAACACAATGTCGACTTGGATATATCTCGCTCGATGTGTGGGAAGAACTTTAAATGACTGTTGCATTTTTTCTGAGGCTGATATAATTTGATTTTTCTTTTTTGTTTGTTTAAATAATTTATTGGCTGTATCTTGCTTGCGGTCCAAGTATGCATTCCATTTTTTTGTGAATTATTTTTAAACATTTTGTTTGTTAACATTCGCGTTTCTATTTTTAAATCTTATTCGACGCTGACATAAGCAAATCGATGAGTTTGGAGAACACGGAACCCAAATTGATTTGTATAATCAAAGTGGATCGTAAAAAGAGAATAGACATGACATTGTTGGCAGTGTACATATTGATAAGACCTTGAGCAGGATAATCTCTAAAAAAAAAGTTTCTGAGTGCAGTTTTTTTAGATTCAATGTCAAATCCATCACAAAGACGAAAAATGTGTTCCTCGCTGACTTTTTGGGCGAAATTCAATTATCTCGTACAAAAGCAAACGTCAACGATCATTGCATTGTCTGCACAAGATTCCAAGAACCTGACGAATCCTCAAGTACAACACCTCTTTGTGAAAAAGAAAAAGTAAGAGCGATGAATATCAATAAGCAGCAACAGCAGCAGCCCGTGTGCCACTAACACCGAATCGCTGATATAATCACGAGATAAATGTGTAAATCGTATCATCATAGAACGAACGCGTACGGCATCACAATACACAAAACCACTGAGCGATCGCAATCTCTCTCTCTCTCTCTCTCTCTCTCTCCTATTCATTGACATTGTGATTCGCGACGGCTAGCGATTACGTATGGGTAAATTTTTTAGCTTTTGCTCGAGTGCACCGCATACACACACACACATGCGAGAGAGTCATAAGCACGTTAAAAGGATTATATTCGAGTCGCGTCGTGGTTCGCTTCGCATAATACGCGACGATTCGCGATTAACAAGCGCGAGAGCATATGTATACAACTTGCCCCCAAGCGCTTTTGTGACCGGCAAACTACACCCTTGAGACTATCGTGCTAGTTTTTTCTCTCTCTCTCTCTTTTTGCAGAATCTCAATTGTTTGATCAAGTAGTAAATTTCAAAAAGATCGACGTTATTTAATAGCTCTTATAGATTTTTATTACTTTAAACTTTTTGAAATGATTTTATGCATTTCATAGACCATCATCCGACATAATAAATAAAAAAATATTTACGTGTTTAACAAGTAACTAAAATGTTTAAAAAGAATGACGCTTGAGGGTGCTTTACGTGATATTATCTTCTAGAAAGATAATTTACAGTGGTATTTAAGTAGGGAGCGATTATTTTATTTTTAATATTGCGACTTTAATTTTAAACTTACGCAATTCGCTATGGATTTGTGTATCTTTATTAATATGAATGATAAATTTCCGTAATAAACTCTTACATGAACGTTTTTTTCCAATAAATTAATTGAAGCTAAGCACGCATGTGTTGTGAAAAAAAAAATGTGATCAGGGCCGAAGTCTAAGGTGGCGACCGACGCGGAATTTATGATGAAGCTCATCCGTTGATGGTGTGGCGCCATTAACCTTTCCACGCGCGCACGAGAATAGACTCGCTAAAAATAAAATAAAACTTTGATCCTTTTAACTTCTTTAGAAGTCAATGCGGTGACGTCATCTTGCGATAAACTTTTTTTTTGAGACTTCATTTCGTCCTGAGGCGTGAAGCTGCATCGTGTTTGTGTGCAACGTCTGAATGTTAAATATTTAATTTTTTTCATTCGAAATGTACAAAAACGTAGTAACATAAAATTGACATTGAAATTTTATTGACTAACTTACAATTTGAAGAGCATCCAAGTATTAAAAATTCCATTTTCGTATTTTCCATTAAAAAAAACATCCGATTTCGCTTACAAAACGCTATATGCATGACGCGCGACGCAAAGTGAAAAATTTATTTTAAATTTTAATTATCTACCGCGGTGTAGCATCATGTAGTAAATATTAATGTCGCGACCTGATTGTAAGCATGTCATCCATGAATCATCAACAAAAATATAATTCGCATTACTCAACTCAATCGCGTGACCATTCGACAACTCGATCGAAAATTAACGAATATTAACGATTATCAAATGGACGAGAACAAATCGATAAGCATTGTATTAGAAACAAAAAAAAACAAATGCATTTATGGAATGGGCGTTTAATACAAATTTAGATCGTCGATACGATTGTAAGAAAAATTTCCATTACACTTGAACTGCTTTCTGCGCCGCCAAGTGACACACGAGTCCAGAATAATAACAATCAATTGTCATATTGAACAGGTACTTCTTATGTCATGCGACATTTTATCGAAGGGCAATCGCGATTTCTCAGAACAATTGCGTAAGGTTTATTGTAAACACTCTCGCAAATCAAATATATATAAATTCTCTACTGTATATCGTTCGAATATAAAACCCCCTACGAAATAACGACAAGTCGAATCAACATTTCACCATAGTACAAGTCTTAAATCGAAAAGTCCGCGATATAGGAGGACAAAAAAGAAGAAGAAGAAGAAGAAGGGGAAGAACACATCGATGAAAATCGGGAAAAGACGCAGTAGCTCGAGGCATATATATCTGAAAAGAGGCTCTGTCTCGCGTATAGGGAGAGGCGGCAGAAAGAGCAAAGTGTCGGGACGACGCAAAGCGAGCGAATAGTTTCTTCCGGTCCGTCGGACGAGAAGTTTGCGGCGTCGGCGTCGGCGTCTCCGAATATCTATATACGTACATCGGAGCTTCGGGAATATATATATATACTATATATACGCATGCAGCAGTAGCAGGCAGACAGCAGCAGCAGCAGCAGCAGCAGCTCGTAGCAGTACGTGAGCTGGCGCAAGCGCGAGGGCTGCTCTGTGCGCGCACGGCAAAGCACATTACTCACACTCAAATGACTCCATTTCAATATCGGGCCGAGGGACAAAAGAAGGGCGAGATCTCTCTCTCTCTCTCTCTCTCTCTTTCTCCCTCCTGCGTTTGCATTTGCCACGCGCGCAGCCAGCTCTCTCTCTCTCTTTTTTTGATCTCATGCCTAGCTACCAACCAAGAGAGAACGTTTTTTTTTCGCCTTTCTTGTTGTTTTTTTTCCTACCCTATTTTTGTCTCTCTCTCACTCGCGAACAACCCCCTCGCGCACAGCAGTAGTAGTAGTGCTAAACTTCCTCGGCGGTGCATTGTATTGCACAAGGGTATATACGGCAGATTTTTTTTTTTTTTGGCTCGCTATCGCTGATTTTTCTTTCCCTTATTTTTCGGTGAACCTGCCTCGCCGCGGCTGGTTTCGTTTAATCTAATTTATCGATTGCCTCGCGTTTTTTTTATGCGTGCGTATATATGCGGATATATCCCCTGGAACTTGTGACTGAGTAATCGGTGATCATATATGACTTGTTGTAAAGGCTACGAAATGTTTTCTTGACGTTTATTACCCAACGAGTCATCGACGTAAACCTGTGCTTTTTTTACTCATGATATATGATGCATATTTATGAATATTAATTGAACTGAGAAATAGTGAAAAACAAATCGTAGAATATTCCAATCAAATTGTGAAGAAAAAAAATACTAGTATCAAAGTGAGAGAGGGGGCGTTTGTGAGGATTCTTTTGCACGGTATCGTCAGTATATATATAAGCTCAAAACGAGATGTATATAGAGAGAAAGAGCTCACGCGAGTCGGCTTGTATGCACGGAGTAAACTGGATTAATCGTCTATGAAGGGGCTAAAACAGCTCCGGCTATAAGCTCCCGGCCACTCGCTCTCTCTCTCTTTCTCTCTCGTCGCGCATACATATACATACATACATATCCCTTTGGGGAATTCGGCCCTTACACAGTCTTTAGCTTTGTACACATACACAACACGCGCTTGTATAATGTATGTATCAAATGCTCGCTCTTTTCCATTCGATACTCGCGGAAAGCTCATAACTATATCGCTATTGCACTCTTGGGAGTTCGATCTTGTGATACACTTTTATTTTCGTTTGCAGCTTGTATGTATGGAAAATTGATCGCGGATTATAGATTATTTTTGTGGGATAGGCTTTTCATTAACGTGGTTGTATGTTTATGGATTATAGAAGTGGTTTGATCGTCGATAGAATCATATTTATTGGATGTGTATTTTGTATTGAAATCTGTGCTGTACTCGATGTTCTAAATCGTTCACAATATTATGGCTAGTCTACTCGAAATTTAGTCGAGATTATTTGGAATTTTTGCTGTTTAGAAAGTTCGGCATACCACGCAATCGTGCAAAACACCGTAAATTACAATTGTTAAGAAACTGAGGCAGAGTGCCAAACTTAGTTTCGATTAGAAACACAACGCAATTCATTCTGAAAAATCATCGCACTTGAAATCAAATTTAACTAAAACAAAAAAAATAACTTTTCTTTTTACACCCATCAATCGACACCAGATCCTTCGTAAATAGCGAAAAAAAATTATTTCAACATTTCCCATCAAAGTTCAAAGCACATACATTCGCTGCCAAATGAGAATCTGACGAAAAACTAGAAAAGCCCGCGCGCGCCGGGACAGGAAAGAAAATGGTAAAGAAACAATCGAAATAGTGCACACACACGCGCGACTATAATGTCGTAATCGAGGCTCTTTTGTCGCGGGAGCGCACGCGGCGACCCAGTAATTGTCGCTCGCCGCGCGTGATCCGCCTGCCGATCGCGTGCCCCGCTTTTTTCAACCAAGAAGATAGGAGAAAAAAAAAAGAAGCGAATCACGGACCATGCCAGACATCATCGTCGATGCGTTCCCGTTATACTTCCCTTTCGCTTTTTCTTACTCTTGCTGATTGCATAGCTAACTAGTTTCTATGAAGCTAATATCGCAAATAGACTCTTGATATTTGTTAGTTACGTATACTATCCGAAAAAACATGATTCACACTCAAACCGCAAAATGACTTTCTTACAAATTGCCCAACGGATTTGCCAGAGCTATGAATCTTCGAAAAAAAAAATCAATTTCATCATATATACACATCATTATCATGTGACCCTTCGTCGAATTATAATTTCCACTCATGCGCCGCTGCATAAGATAAATAATTCAACAAAACTCGCAGCAGCAGCAGCTCTCCCACTCTCACGTATGTAAGTTTCACGGATGCGGAGTGTGTTATATGTAACGTCGTACCACGTCGTCGGTCCCTCGGGGCGCGCGAATTATTTGGCAACCAGTTGCTGAGCTGCTATATACTGCTTCGACGCCCCAAAGAGGATGTGTACCCAGGGAGTCGTTACGAAATGGCCATGTCGCGTTGATTATTATGTGTAAATGAGCGCATCGATGAAGCGACAACCTTCAGCTTATAATAATTCTTTTTTTCTTTTTTAAGACCTTCGATTTCTCGGTCAATCGGATGTGACTCTTTGGCTTGCGGTCATGGCTCAATTATTTTTGATTTGTAATCTTTACGAATTTTATTCTAGATAAAAAAAAAGGTGGCAAAGCGTGCAGAGCCCACAAATAAGCGTCTACGGAGTCCCGGGACTACTATACACTCTGTCAGTCAATGTTTGCGCACGTAACCAAGCGTGCGACGACGCCGCCGGGCGGCCGGCCTGCCGCGCGTAAAAGCTCACCCGGAGTTTGCTTGTGATATTAGCCGAACCTCAAACTCGCTCACCCTCTCTTTAATCACTTCGCCACTCCTCCTTTCTTCTCCTTTTTTTCTCTTCTCTCTCTCTCTCTCTCTCTCTCTCTCTTATCCCAAAGCCCATTTTTATTAAATAATTCCAGCAACTCCGTGGCAGTCGAAACTTGTGTGACCAAAAGCGAGGAGGCAAAGTTGCTCGTTGCGCATTCCGCGCCGACGAGTCGCATTAATAAGCCGCAAAATTCGGCAATAAATTACAAGAAAGTTTCGCCTTACTCGCGCGTTCGTTCGTTCGTTCGCCGTTTGTAAAGCCAAAACGCGAATTAAGCGAGCGCGAGGAGGCAGCAGCGCCTTAAGGAATCGGAAGGCGCAAGTTTCCTGTGCGAGCACTCTACTACTACTACTACTACTCCTCGAGAGAGAGAGAGAGAGAGAGAGAGAGAGAGAGAGAGAGAAGGCAAATCGCGGAAAGGAAAGTTTCGAAGCTTAAAGCGACGCCCGCGTACACTAGCGAATCAACCACTGAGAGAGGAAAACACGAATGCGAGATGAGACTCGCGAAGTGTTTGGGGGGGGGGGGGGGGGGGCCGAATTAACAGGGATTTCGACAAATCTTTTGGCATACTTTAAATGGGATTAATTATTCGTGTTGTTGATTCGAATTGCGTTAAACTGTAAATGATATAATGCAGCTGTTAATTGTAAAGGATAACTTTTTTTAACGATTGGAATAGAGAAATATTATAAGTAAAAAAACTACTCATCATACTTGGAAATTTGTAAATTAAACGCACTAAAAAATTCATAATAAAAGAACAACACAAACAATTATAGTGAATGAAAAGTGTAGTGGTAAGCGGAGTTATAACTCCGTGGTTGCGCGCAAAAGTGTATGCGTGCCGTGGCTCAAAAGGCCGGAAGTAATCGCGCGCGCGATTCGCCAACTTGTTGTGTACCTATGTAGATTTAATAGCGGGGCGAAACATCCTCGAGGCGGCGAGCTTGATGCTGCGTAGCAGCAGAGTAAAGCGGCTCCCAAGATTTTGCTTTGAGATGCCCATCTCTCTCTCTCGTGTTGCAACTTGCCCAAAACGTATACATCCCCCGGGGGCTCATTCTTGTGGTAACTTTCGCGCGCGGAACAACTTTGTGTACAACGAGGTAAAAGAAAATTATCAAAGAAAGTAGAAAAAAAAAATCGAGAAATAAATTTCGAAAAATAAGTTTGATATAAATTGATATCTGGCCTACATTCCGTCTGTTTTAATAAAGAAAAACAAAAGCACGACTTTTTTTTCCATCAATTCTCCAGTTCGCTATAGCGCGGAACGAAGCTCTCACGCTAGGAAGATTACTCGACGACTCGCGGCAGCAATTTGATTGAGTTGCGCATAAGCAGATTTGCCCGTCGTGAAGCTCGCTCGAGCGTTTGTTGGCAAAAAGGATTGCCCCCCACAAGAGGAGAGAGAGAAAGAGAAGCGATTCGAATTCAAGAAAGCGTCTCAACGTTAAAGCATTTAAATGAGAAAACCAAAAGCTATAACACAAAAAAAAATTAATGTTTTCTTTTGGAAACACGTCACTCGTTTATTGCATCTAACGAGCTTTGCGTTGCGCGATGTTTTAATTGGAACGACGATAATTGAATATTTTGATATACGCGAAGTCGATTAATCTATTAGGTATGTTCATACGAGTATTAAATTAATAGGATATTTTTCTACCTCCACGAACTAATGTGTATTTTCAGTTCGTTACTCAAATGTATTTTCTCTCAATCTCTCTCTCTCGCGTATATTTCATCTAATTGCACGAGTCCGTCGCTCTGATTTATCCCCATTAAATTTGCGCGCGTGAAATCTTCTCTCTATCTCTTTTTTTCCAATCATATCCATACAATAATTGCTCGATTAATCTCTCTCCATTTCGACTTAGCGCCAGCGCCAACGTATCGCGCGTATTTGGCTTTCAATGCGATTTACCACTCGAAATCGCATCTCTCTCTGTCTCTCTCGCCGAGTTTTCGGGAAATTGTTTCGTTTCGCTGCAAAGGAGGATTATGCGCCTATCGCACGAGTGCTTTAAAAAATAAAATTATTAAATTGGTAAATCCATCGGATCTTTTTGCAATCGAAATAAACATGTTTTTTGTAGCATGCATGTCTATGTTTTGTTCCTTTGAGTATCTAAACAGACAATACAAACGCACAATGACTTCCCATTAGCCAAGTGTCAAAAAGCAGCCATGAATACATATATATACACATCTATGTAAGAACGAGGTGTCGCTACTAAATCCACACCCTGCCTCTCGCAGCGAGAACTTGCACACACCCAATGACAGCCGTGGCAATGGCCGCTGCATGACATATACCTGCACATGGGGTGTCGCGAGCGAGCAGTTGCGCATCGCCAGTTGTTCTTGTCTCGATTTAAAAAGCAACGAGGGGCAGATTCAGATATATATAAATGCCATGGCGGCCGAGGGGTGTATAGGCACTTTTACGCTTCTCTCTCTCTCTCTCTCTCTCTCTCTCTCTCTCTCTCTCTCTCACTTTTCTTTTTTGTCAAACTGGGCGTCAAAGAGATCGGAGCCATTATACGTCATTAGCAGCTTTCTATTTGCTAGACCCGATGTTTTTTTTTTCATTCTCGGGGTACACAGATGTATATGAGCGCCGATTTTCTTTCTGTGTATACTCGAGTGGCCACGAATGTGCGAGTGTCACGGGGCTGCGCGTGATGTTGGGATTCGGAGTATGAATGAATTTCTCGTTTTGTAATGTATATCATGGTTCATTTTTTGGTATAATGACGATCGTCGTCTGAATAATACATGAATGTCAATGGGACTTTTGAGTTATCAACAATATTGGGGCGTTTTTTAAGTTATGTGGGGGGTTGACAAGTATATGCTGAAAATCATAAAAGTTTCTTATAAACGTTCTCCATCCACTAGAACTTTTTTGATTTATTATAGAATGCATAATTCTACTTCGTAGGAATTGTAACAACAGAAAGCTAATTTGCAATTGTAATAACGTTTACGTACAACTGTAATAAAAAAAAAGTAAAGAGCTTAAAACACTCGAACAACTGAAATCCAGCGTTAAATCACGAAAGTCAGTCGCGTAATCCGCGTGAAATTCACGCCGCCATCGTAAACGCCGCGCACTCGTATATATAGTCCCCGTTTCTCTTCGCCTGACATCTGTATCATCGCGCATCTGCCGTGCGAGTTTAGCCAGCAATGCTCTCTGCCCTTTATTTTTTTTTCTTTCCATCGCAGTTGAGTTCGCTGCCGATTTTATGGACTAACACGACGCGATTACATGCCTCTTCTAGTTTTTTTTTATCGAGGGAGAGGTGCGTGCTCGAGTGATTTGTAAAGCTTAACTATAATATATATAAGCAGCATGGTGCTCGATAATAAATAGCCAAAGCAATAATTTTTTTTTGTTCACTCTCAGCGAGCGAATTGACTTTCACCCCCATCGATTTGCCGTGGAAATGTAATAATAGCGCTTTAGAGTGAGTGAGAGAGAGAGAGAGAGAGAGAGAGACATAAGGTCAGGAATATCGGCGAGTGGCGACGAAGCAATCAAACGCCATTGTCGCAGAAGAGCTGCCTGCCTGCCTGCCTGCCTGCCTGACTGCCGTCGCTCACAATGCACTCACCTCAAGAGGGAGATTTAACGTTTAGCTAAGTGCGCTCTCGCGGCAGCTCCATTATTAATGTTAATAAAGACCCCGGCTGACGCTGTCGCTGCTACTGTCGACTCTACGACAGCGATGCTATTATGCCTCGTCAACTGATTTCTTTCTCTCTTTTATTTTTATATTTGTTCTATGCTGCGATAGATTTTATTGCTCTTTTTGTGTATTTTATTAGAGCGATATTTCATTAAAAACAACTGTGATTACGCGAAACCATTTATAGAATTTAGATTTTAATTGTATCAAAAACCACAAGAGCATTCGTTCTTAAAGTATACAGTATACGGTTAAAATATCCACTTACAGACGCAAGTAGTATAACGCGTTCCCTCTACCGACAACAAATAAAAGCGCACACGCGGGACCGATCTACATATGCGACCAAATGTCAAAAAGGCCACTCGGAGAGCAAAAAAATCTCCAGTTCATACATTACTCTTAGCAAACGATATAATATCGCCTCTCACTCGAACGTAAAAAAGAGAGAGAGAACCCCCCGAAACAATGAACACAAACACGCGCGTATGCGGTGCACATGCTCGTACTTGTATATAGGTAAACGCCGAACTATACTTTTTTACGTGTACGCATGAGCGAACAACTAATTGCTCTAGTTTTTTAAAAATGCAAGCGTTTTACATTTTTTTTCGGTATCTTCTGTACAGCTCGTGTCTTCTTTTGATGAATAGACGCGCGTTTGTTTAATATTTTTCGGTCAGAAACTAGTCGAAGAACACGTACATTATAATAATCATTAAAATATCACGCTGCAAAAAACGTACGAAAAAAAGGCACAAAATAATGGCACGCTCGCGAGATCGCCGATAACTCCTCGTTATTGTTTTCCCCACTTTTTTCTCTCTCTACACTTCATAATCGACGAGTGCTGCTGCTGCTGCTCCCTTGCTAGTACATAGTACAACTCTTTGCATTGTTTCTCGGGGCTCTCGACTCGCGCGCCTCGAGTACGCGTCGTTATTTCTTTTCTCTCTCTCTCTCTCTCTCTCTCTCTCTCTCTCGATGTACGCGAGTCCATGCCTACCCGACCGTTTAACTTTTGCATTGTCGAGCGCCAAATGAGCGACTCTGTTAAAGAGAACGACGAACGACGACGACGGTCATTTAGACGCTACGTATTTTTGTGTTTTGTCTGCGACTTTTTAAAAAATGCTTCATTTTTGGCGAGTTGATTTACACGCTGGTTAACAATGATGGGATGTATAAGCTTTTTTTTTAATTATGTGGCTGAGACTTGATAATTCCGTTTTTTTTTGTTTGAGGTTCGAGTTATTGAATAGAGGCAAACTCGTAACAAGTTGTATCTGCAAATAGAATGCTTTACTTACATTGTCATATGTTCTGGCTCATAGATCATGCTCGTATTTAATATTTTTACTTTTCCTTAACGGTTGATTTCTTGACACTATATTACGAGTAAAATGATAAAATATATATCGGAAAAATGATATTTTTTATCGATTTCAACGATAATAAAGGTTCTCACTCTCACATCCATCTCGAATTATAATTCGACTGGATTATAACCGCAAGTCAAGCAGCTAAATACATTTAAAGAAAAAGAGCTCCTACTCATCCTATCAAAAGCACTGGAAATGAGAAAAAAAACAACTCCCTCATCGCTATCATCCCTCTATCATCTTCCAAATGCATATATAGCATCGAAAATTCGTCGTCGTCGTCGTCGTCGTAGCTTCTGGGGGTATAGAAGTGGGGTACAAAAGCGAAAACTGCGCTTTTTGAGCGTGTGCAGCAAGCAGGCAGGCAAGCAGCGGCTCCGCCATCACGCTCGAACGAACTCGCGCCGCGGTTGGTGGATGTAACGAGGGCGAGCCCCCCCGCTTAGCTAGCGCGCGCGCAACCCCGCCACCAAACTGGCAGAGGGGGGAGGAGGGGATTATTACGACGTGCAGGGGCCGACGGCAAGAGCTATCTCTGTCTCTCTGTAAGCATCCCTGCGTGTGTATGAACAATCTTTCAGAGACTTTTTTTTTGTCCAAACTGCACGAGTATATAAAGACTCGTCGCCAATATGCAGTTTCGAATGCATTTGAAATTGAACAATTGTTCGTCCGGTCGTGTGTACCAAATGAACGAGCCGCAGATAAAATTGAATAATCCCTCCGGCAAATCGCACGAGCATATATACATATTACAAGCAAACAATCCCCGGTGGAATAAATGGTTTTCCAATCCGTTTGGAAACCTACATGCTCTCGCAGCCGAGGAAAATCCACGTTTAAGCCGCGCGCGACGGGAAAGTTGGTGAGCGCGAGTGTCTAGATCGAAATCTCGGCTAATGTAAAGCTCTCTCGTGAGCTCGCGTTGCGTTATGAGAGAAAGAGAGAAGAGATAAGCTAGCAACTGGCAAGTAGCCCAGCAAATAACACGCGTGTATGTAGTAGTAAAGTTGCGCGGAATAGGAGGCGGGATTATATGCCATGCGCGAGTTCGTGCCCTAAAAGTCGTTAAATAGCGAGTAAAGAGCCGCCTCGCCCGTAGGAATCTTATCCCCGAGTGCTCGCTGCATAAGTAGGAAGAGTCGTTTTCCACGGTGTTTAACCCTCCTCGTTTTCACCGTCGCCGCTTTTGCATGCCTCGAGTTAACGTGTTTGTCCGCGCGAGCTCGCCTTGCGTTTTATGATGCTTTCTCTCTCTCTCTCTCTCTCTCTCTCTCTCTCTCTCTCGTTTTTTTTGCCTATTGTATACTTGTTTTGCAACAATTATTAGGCTTTCGATGCTTTTGCTGCTCACACAGGCGTGATTTTGAGGATTCCCTCTCTTGTTGTTACATATATTATCACTGAATAAATATCGGTTATACGATGGTACATTTATGAGTAATTTTTTTTTTCAATCAAGTTTTATCTTTTGAAGTTCTAACCGCTACCAATAGATGGGAAGTCGATTACCTATGTTTAAACAAACTACGCCTTAATAATAAATAGAGTTGAAATATAGTTAACTTGTTATATTGTACCCCTAAAAATATATTCAGCAATTAATTTTTCATCAAACTCTGGACAAAAAATTTACATTGTCAGAAATAAAAAAACGAAGCTCACGAAACAAGGGCTATAAAAAATTTTCTACGCAATCCATCTGTAAAATTTATGTTCCTCTCTTCTATTAATGCCAAAATCATTTACACTTATTTAACAACCGTAACGATAGATATAAGTTATCACATGGAATCGCAAAATTTGCCTTAAAAATTACATGATGAAAAGTTGCTCTAAAAAAATGTCTACTCGATGGATCTTCATGAAAGTTTCTTTCTCCCTCCTTTGACCATTCTCGCAACAATTTGAAAAAATTCGTAAAGATTCCTCGCACAGAAGCTCCACAGCGAAGGGATCATTTTTTGAGTGAAATACTAAAAATGATTAAAAAACGAAGCTTACGAAACAAGGGCTATACAAAATTTTCTACCCATTCGATCAGTAAAATTTTGGTTTCTTACTTCTATATATGCCAAAATAAAGAGAATTGAAAAA